>VMDO01028896.1:0-23310 GCA_007922755.1 Pedetes capensis
ATAAAAGTTTATTACACAAATCACATTATAATTTAATATAAGTATAATTTTTTTCTTCTAATATATATGCAGATGAATAAGAAATTTCTTTGGAAAGCATAGTACCTATCCTCACCTCTACACAGACTGTACTTTGTCAAGCAGAACAATATTAATATGATTATTTTAGTATTTCTTTCTAGAAAACTATTAAATTTTCTTATTCTTATAAAAAATTCATTGAAAAGATCATGAGACTTCTGTTTGAAGATGGTGGATTAAAGGCAGGATGCCTTTTTGTGATGTGATAAAACAATGAAGTAAGAATAGGAAGGAGTGGACTCTTCTAAAGAAAAACACAGAAACATCAGAGTAGATTGTGAGATAATAACACTTTGCAGAACTGAGTTGACCATCAACAGTGAGTGAGCAGAACACATTTCCAGACATGGCATCCCATGGAGAAGGGACAATGGAGCCCTCATTCAAAGAGGTAAGCCAAGCAGTCTTGGCCATCACAGTGGTAGTCCCACAGGACAAAACCACAATCCCTGAAGCCCTTGATCTTGTCCAAGGATTTAGTGAGACAGTGGCTCTTCTTGACTCCATGGTTTCAACTTGGACCTACACTCCATGTTTCAGAGAGTCATGACCCAGTACCATCTTGAAAAGGAACCTACTGAATAAGACCGAGCCAACTTGGGGGCCTGAAAACAAACAATTGTCACTGTTAGAGAGACTAGGGGGACCTACCAAAACCTCAGCATGCTACACAGCAGCACACTGTTAAAGTGAAGGGGGGAGGTGGGACTCTGATATGCAAGAGGCTTGGAAAAGTTCGTAGAAGCAAACTCTTACCCCATAGGGAGAGGAGACAACTCCACCTCCTGATGGGAACTATAGAGACTGTCAGCTCTGAGTCATGGTCAGAAAAAACAGACTCCATTCTCAACTGACCACCACCTGTGTCTAAGAGGCTCCATCATTTGAAGGCACAGAAAGAAACCTTTCCAGTACGATTTTTTTTCTTTTATTCTATTTTACTTATTGTGCTGCAGGTCCTGCAGCATTATCACAGTGGAAGCAGATCCCATCAGATCTTGGAAGCTAAGCAGAGTTGAAACTGGTTAGTACTTGGATGGGAGACCACCTGGTAACACCAGGTCCCATAGGCTTGGGAGAAGGACTGGCAGCCCACTCTCAGAAAACAACCATCCATCATAAACCCTATGAATACTAGAGAAGCAATAACAATACTGTTTTGCCTGTTGTATGTAGGTTCACTGTAAGTGGGACACTGACTAGATGTCACCTAACAACAACAACAACAACATTGTACTGTAGATTAACGCAAGGCCTTGCAGGAGCTAAGTGCTCTACAGTACCCCTTAGCCCTTTCCTCATTTTTGCTTGGAGACAAGATCATCTTGAATTGTGAAGGTTTTCCTTGACCTGGGGCTCAAGATCATCCTACCTCAGCTCCTAGGGACAGTGGATTTGCAGGTGAGGATGTAGATATCTGGCTCTTTAAAAAATTTTTTCTTTCCCTTTTTATTGTAAATTTTCATTTCTTCATTTCTCTTTCTTCTAATTAAATTTTATCCTTTTTCTTTTTTAGTTTTTAACATATTTTTCTACCTGTTTCTCTCTTGTTCTACTTATATTTTAAATTTCTTAGGCTTACTATTTCTTATTGCTCCACTCATGTTTACCTAATTCTGTTTCTTTACCTTTTTTCTTGTTGTACAAGCACAGGAGTATACAAGCACATACAGCATGAGAAGCTGACAGACACATGAGGACCAAAAATATTAGTTGGAGAAAGCCATTTCAGCAAATAGTGCTGGGAGAAATGGATATCCTCCTGAAGAAGACAAACTAGATCTTTTCTCTCACTTTGTACAAAAACTCAATTCAAAATGGATTGAAAACCTTAATTAAAGCTTAAAACTTTGAAACTGCTAGAGGAATTGATATTGTATTTGTAGTTGTCTTAGCTCTCCCATACATGGTGTTTCATTGAGGATCCTCTGAAGTTCTCCCTTGGTGGCTGAAAATTATTTAAACAAATAATTATCATGGAATGTCTTGAAATCACCATCTATGTTCAAAGATAGCTTTGCTAGGTATTGTAATCTTCATTGGCAGTGATTCTTATTCCATGCTTGCATGATATCTGACTAAGCTGTCCTTTCCCTTATTGCTGTTGTTGAGAAATCAGCAGTTATTCTCATGGGTTTACATTTGTGAGTGATCTGGTATTTCTATTTTGTAGCTTTCAGAATAGCTTTTTGCTCTCTAAATTTAACATTCCAAAAATTATGTGCTATGGAGAGGATCTGTTCTAATCTACTCTTTGTGGAGTTCTGGATGTTTCAGTTGTTTATATGTCTAATTTTTCTCTTAGTTTTGGAAAGTTTTCACCTAAAATATGTTGGGATACATTTCTCGATTCTTTGTGTGTGTTGCTTTCAGCTATTTCATGGATGCCCTGAATTCATAGGTCAGGTCAGTCCTCCTCGTATTATAGAAGACCTCTTGAAAATCTTGGTTAAATTGTTTCATCTGCTTTTCTTTTTTACCCTCTGAATAGATAAACTGGCCAACTTTTTCTTCAGAATTAGAAATTTTGGATTTGTTTCCCAAACTTCTTCTAAAAAGGACAATCACCCTTATGCAAAAACCAGGCAAGGACAATTCAAAGAAAGAGAACTCTAGACCAATTTCCTTTATGAACATTGATGCAAAAATTTTCCACAAAATCTTGCAAATAGAATTCAGTAATACACACAAAAGAAATCATACACCATGATTAAATGGGTTTTATTCCATAGATGCATGACTGGTTCAACATATGAAAATCAGTGTAAGCCAACATATCAAGATAGTTGCTGACAGAAATAGCATGATCATCTCAATCAATGCTGAGAAGGCCTTTGACAAAATGCAACATCTTTTCATAATAAAAAAAAAAAACTGGAAAAAAAAGGGCATAATAGGGAAATACTTCAACATCATAAAGGCCATTCATGACAAGTCAATAACCTTTAGGGAAAAATTGGGAGGAAATTGGCAAAAACCCCCAAACTGGGGAAACAGCTTTTGAATATTTGGTTTGTAAATTAGAAATCTAGGGAAAATGAAAGTAACATGGTTGCATGTTTGTACAAAACCCTTCACAAATCCCATGAACCTGATAGGACAACTGGGCTCAAAGCTGATTGGCTCTGGCCATTCCATGGGTGAGCTATATAAAGATCTGTGCTGGGGTAGCTCTACTGTTTTGGCCCTATTTGCCCTTCCTCTCACCTGGACCATCAGCAAGGAAAGAGCTCGACCCTTTTGGCCTGGATCTTCGACCACCAATAAGGAAAGACCCCGTTCTCACCTCCACTGATGAGGAAATAGCTGTCCCACTCTCTCACCTGGATCTTCGGTGAGGAAAGAATGCTCTCCCGCTACGACCATCAACAAGGAAAGAACCCACTCTCCGTCTGATCACTGAGGAAGCAAGAGATGTCTCCTTGTGACCACGGAGACCACCAACACGGGTGTTTGCCCCTGGAAGGCAAGTCTGATACTTTTCCTTTTTCCCATCTCCCCTGGTGACCCAAGGGCCACAGGAGTCAGAGCCCCTCACCTGAGGGTCTCAAGTGAATTGTGTTTAATATCTGTGTGTGCAGTGGCGCCGCCCATCCAAACATCCGGGCCAGACCGGCAGGTGCTCGCCCCACAATAGCCAATATCATATTAAATGGGGAAAAATTGAAACAACTTCTTCTGAGATCAGGAAAAATGCAAGGATGTCCACTCTCTCCTCTGTTATTCAATATTATGATCAAATCCTAAGCCAGAGCAATCAGACAAGAGAAAGAAATCAAAGGGATACAGATAGGCAAAGAAGAGGTAAAATTATCCTTTTTCATAGATGACATGATCCTTTACATACAGAACCCCAAAAATTCCTCTAGAAAACTCTTAGTCTTAATTAAGTCCTTAATCAAAGTAGCAAGGCACAAAATTAACACTCAAAAAACAATAGTCTTCCTTTACACCAATTGTGAACAGTAAGGGAAGGAAATTAAGACCACAATAACTTTCATAATAGCTTACAAAAGAATTAAATACTTAGGAATCAATCAAACCAAAGACTCTGAATATCTCTACAAGATCTTCAATACACTAAAGAAATAACTTGCAGAGGATACTAGAAGATGGAAGGACCTCCTCTGCTCATGGATTGGGAGAAGCAATATATAACAGTGGCTATACTACCAAAAGAAATTTACAGATTTAATGCAATTCCCATTAAAAGCCCAATGACAAATTTTGCAAAATCAGCTTGGTACTACAACAGAAATAGGTTTGAAGACCAAAGTAACACAGTTAAAGATCCAGAGATACACTCAAGCAACTATAGCCACCTGATGTTTGACACAGGGTCTAAGTGTGCAAAATGGAGAAAAGATAGTCTCTTCAACAAATGATGCTAGAAAAATTGGTTATCTATCTGCTGAAAAATGAAAATATACACATATATTTCAATTTGCATGACAGTCAACTTGAAATAGATAAGCGACCTCTACATAAAACCAGAAACCTTGAAGCTACTATAAGAAAAGTTAGGAAATATTTTCAAACACATGGGCATAGGAAAGAATTTCCTTAGAAAAACTCCAATTGCCCAGGCAATGGCACCAAGAATTGGCAAATAGGATTACACAAAATTAAAAAGCTTCTGTATGGCAAAGAAAATAATAAACAAAGTTAAGGAAAAGATCACTGAATTGGAGAAATCTCCACCTTTTACGCATTTGACAGAGGGTTAATTTCTAGAATTTACAAAGAATTCAAAAATCTAAATCTGAAGACAACAAATAACCCAATACACAGATAAGCAAAGGAAATGATCAGATAGCTCTGAAACAAAGAAGTGATAGAACTAAGAAACACATGAAAAAACCTCAATATTCCAAGCCATTGTTGTTAGGTGCTGTCAAGTATATTTGACTCAAAGCAACACTTTGTACAACACAGGTTTTTCAATGACTGGTTGTTTGGGGATTGCTTCAGGACTGCCCTAGCTATTAGGGAAATGAAAATCTAAACAACTCTGAAATTCCCTCTAATTTTTGTAAGAATTGTCAAGATCAACAAAACAAATAATAACAAATGCTGGTGAGGATGCAGAGAAAAAGGAACTCTTTTACACTGCTGGTGGGACTGTAAATTAATTAAGCCATTTTGGATAACAATACATAGATGCCACAGAAAACTAAAAGTACAACTGTTGTATGACCCTGCTATGCAGCTCCTTAGAATAAACCCAAATGGAAATAAGTCACCATCCTCCAGAGATTCCTGCATCTCATATTTGGTGCAGTACCACGAACAATTGCAAGGATATGGAACCAATTAAGAAGCCTATCAAGAGAAAAATGGATTAAAAATCATTGAATGGATATTCACTGGAATATTACTCAGCAATAAAAATGAATGAAATAATGTGATTTACAGTAAAATGGATGGAACTGGAGAATCTTAAGTGAATGCTCATAGGCTACAAAAGAGAAGTATGTTATGTTCTCACTAATATGTGGGATCTGAATCTTACTTAAAGGAAGAAAAAAACTATACATAAGTAGATATATAAAAGTGAACAATTACACTTAGCTAAGAAAGGAAAATAAAAGCAGCATATAAAAAGGAGGGAAGGGACTATCAAATAGAAGGTGGAAGGGAAGGGGAACAACATAAAGGGATAAAAGCAAAGAGAAAAATCTCAATTTAAATGATGTAATTTCATGTGTACATGGGAAAAGTAAGGAAATATAACACATAAATGCATATTAGTTTTACTACATATTAATCAAAACATTCCATAAACTTTGTAAGTTGATGAAACTATAGCCAAAATTGATGTAAAAGTTGCACATGGGAAAAGACAAATGCTATATTACCTTGGACCCCACCAACATTTATCAGTAAAGGGGAAAATGTTATATTGTAGATAAAATGGGCCTAACAAAAAGTTAGATAAAATTTTATCTAAGAGCAACAGAATACGTGCTCGCTTCAGCATGTAAAAAAGTCTCTAGGATAGGAAGGAGATGAGGTCACCAAACAAGTCTCAACATATTCAAAGAATGAAGTCATATAATGTATCTTTTCAAAGCACATTAGAATAGAAATAGAAAACAAGAACAAGACAGACTGAAATTTTATGAATACATGGGTGTTAGACAACATAAAGAACCAATAGATAAAGAAATCAAAATGAAAATTTAAAAAAGTCTTGAAACAAGTTGGTTGGCATGGCACACTCCTGTAATCCTAGCTACTCAAGAGGCTAAGGCAACAGGATAATAAGTTCAAGGCTCAAGGCAGTCTGTAAAATTTAGTGTGAATCTGTCTCAAAATAAAAATAAAAATGGGCTGGCAATGTAGCTCAAGGGTAGAGCATTTGACTGGCATGCAAGAGACTCTGGGTCCATCCCCCAAGTACTGAGGAAAAAATTTTTGAGACAAATGACAATGGAAACAAAGTATCAAAATTTATGGAAAACTCTAAAAACACTAAAGAATTAAATTTATAGCAATAAGTGCCAACATCAAAAAGCAGAAAAATTTCAAATATATAATCTAACAACATAATTCAAAGGACTGAAAAAGCAACACACCAACCTCAAAATTAGTGGAAAGAAATGAAGCAGAAATAATAACTAAGCAGAAAATATGAAAGAGGAATTAAAATATACCACAAAAGACCAACTAAATGAAAAGTAGATTTTCTGAGAAGATAAATGAAATCCACCAATCTTCTGCTGCAATAAGAAGAGAGATCTAAATAAATAAACCAGGGAAGACTAATGAGATAAAACAATTTATGCCAAAGAAATAAGTAGGATCAGTAAAGTTTATTATGAATAACTTGTTGTTGTTGTTGTTAGGTGCGGTCGAGTCGGTATCCGACTCATAGCGACCCTCATAGGGTTTTCAATGGCTGACTATTTCGGGATTGCCTTGGGAGTGGATTGCCAGGTCCTTCTCCCACTTTTGCGGTACTGGGAATTGAACTCGGGACCTCAGAGACTGCAGTCCAGCGCTCTACCAACTGAGCCAAATCCCAGCTCGCTTATGAATAACTATACACCAAAAATTAGAGAAAAAAAAGGACATGCATTTCTGGCTACATATATCCTATCTTAAACCAATAAGCCATTCGATTATTATGCCATAATGGCTTAGAAAACCTGAAGAAACAAAATCAAGTAAAGAAAGAATAATAAAGAGCCTCCCAATGTAGAAAATCCCAGGATGTGAGAGCATTGCCATTGAATTTACCAAACTTTCTGGAAGAAATATCAATAACTCTTCTCAAACTGTTATAAAAAATTAAATATTAGGAGATATGAGGCCACAATTACACTGACCACATTAGGCATGACTATAACAACAAAAAGAAACAAAAAAAGAGATCAATATTTCTGATGAATATGTTACGGTTGTTGTTAGTTGCCGTCCAGTCGAGTCTGACTCATAGCGACCCTATGTACAGCAGATGGAAACACTTGCCGATTCTGGGCCAGGCAAACGATCTTATTTATGTTTAAGCACATTGTTGCGGACACTTTGTCAATCCACTTTGTCTGGTGGAGGGTTTTCCTTTTTTTCATCGACCTGCCACTCTCCCAAACATGATGTCCTTCTCCAGGGATTGATCTGTCCTGACTACATGTCCGAAATATGTAAGAGGCAGTCTGGCCATTCTTGCTTCCAAGGAGCACTCTGGTTTCACTTCTTCTAGGACAGATCTGTTGGTTCTTTTGGCAGTCCATGGTATATTCAGTAGGAATCTCCAGCACCACAATTCAAAAGCATCAATTCTCTTTCTGTCTCTCTTGTTCAATGTCCAGCTTTCACAACCATATAATGTGAATGAAAATACCATGGCATGAGTCAGACGCACCTTCGTCTTCAGTGTGACATCTTTGCTTTTCAATACTCTAAAGAGATCTTTTGCCACAGCTTTTCCTAGAGCAATGTGCCTTTTGATTTGACTGCTTCTTCCATGGGTGTTGATTATAGAGCCAAGCCAAGCAAAATCTTGGACAACCTCAATCTTTTCTCCATTTATTGTGAAGTTGCGTGCTGACCCAGTCATAAGGATTTTTGTTTTACTGATGTTTAGTCATAACCCATATTGAAGGCTATGATCTTTGATCTTCATCAGTAAATGTTTTAAATCCTCTTAACTTTCAGCAAGCAGAGTCGTGTCATCTGCGTACGCCGGTTGTTAATGAGTCTTCCTCCAATCTTAATGCTGCATTCTTCCTTGTAAAGTCCAGCTTCTCAAATTATTTGCTCAGCATACAAATTGAAGAGATAGGGTGAAAGTATACAACCCTGTCCCACACCTTTCTCAACTTTAAACCAGGCAGTGTTTCCTGTTATATTCAAATAACTGCCTCCTGGTTCATGTACAGATTTCTCTTGAGCACAATTAGGTGTTCTGGTATTCCCAATTTCCAAAGTGTTATCCATAATTTGTTATGATCCACACAATCAAATGCTATTGCATAGTCAATAAAACATAGACATCTTTCTGATATTCTATATTTTCCACTAATATCCACCTGACATCAGCAATGATGTCCATGTTTTGCCACCCTCTTCTGAATCCATCCTGATTTTCTGGTAATTCCCTGTCTGTATACTGCTGCAGTCGCTTCTGAATGATCTTTGGTAGAATTTTGCTTGTGTGCGATGTTAATGATATTGTCCGATAGTTTGCACATTCAGCTGGATCCCCACTTTTGGGAATAGGCACAAATATGTATCTCTTCCAGTCAGTTGGCCAATAGCTGTTTTCCAAACCTGTTGGCACAAACATGGTAGCACCTCCAGTGCTGCATCTGCTTGTTGAAACATCTCTATTGGTATCCCATCAATTCCTGGGGCCTTATGTTTCACCAGTTCTTTCAAGGCAGTTTCCACTTTGTCCTTCAACACAATTGGTTCCTCTTCATATGGAACCTCTTGGAATGGTTGCTCATCTACCAATTATTTCTTGCATAATGACTCTGTGTATTTTTCCCATCTTCTTTTGATGTTTCCTTCATCATTCAATATCTTCTCTGTAGAAACTTTCACTACTGCCACTGGAGGCTTGAATTTTTTCTTCACCTCCTTAAGCTTCAGAAACACAGATCATGTTCTTCCCATTTGGTTTTCTGCCTCCAGCTCTTTGCACATGTCATTAAAATATTTGTTTTTGTCTTCTCAAGCTGCCTTCTGAAATCTCCTGTTTATTCCTTAGCTTCATCATGTCTTCCTTTTACTTTAGTTGCTGGACAATCAAGGTCGTGTTGTACAGTGTCTTTTGACATGTAATTTCATCTTTTCTTTTTTTCTTGTCTTTTTAAGAACTTTTTGCTTCCTTCTGAATGATATCTTTATGTCATGCCACAACTCTTCTGGTCTCCTGTCATTTGTGTCTAATGCATTAAACCTATTTTTGAGGTGGTCTCTGAACTCAGGTAGGATATACTCAAGGCCATACCCTGGCTCTCCTATACTTGTCCTAATTTTCTTCAGCTTCACTTTGAACTTACATATGAGAAGTTGATGTTCTGATCCAAAGTCAGCACCTGGTCTTGTTTTGACATTTTGCTTAGAGCTTTTCCATCATCTCTTTCCACATACGTAGTCAATTTGATTCCTGTATGTTCCATCTGGTGAAGTCCATGTGTATAGCCTCTGTTTATGTTGTTGAAAAAATGTATTTGTAATGAAAACGTCATTGGTCTGACAAAATTCTATCATGTGATCTCCAGCTTCATATCTGTTACCAAGACCATATTTTCCAACTACTGAGCCTTCTTCTTTTTTTCCAACCTTTGCTTTCCAGTCACCAGTGATTATCAGTATGTCTTAATTGCATGTTTGATCTATTTCAGATTGCAGAAGCTGATAGAAGTCTTCCCTTTCTTCATTTGTGGCCTTAGTGGTGGGTGCATACATTTGAATAATAGTCATATTAACTGGCCTTCCTTGTAGGGGTATGGATATTATTCTATCACTGACAACATTGTATTTCAGGAAAGATCTTGAAATGTCTTTTTGATGATGAATGCAACCCCATTTCTCTTTAGTTTATCATTCCCAGCATAGTAGACCATATGATTGTCTTACTCAAAATGGCCTATGCCTGTCCATTTTAGCTCACTGATGCCTAGATTGTCAATGTTTATACGCTCCATTTCTTTTTTAACAATTTCTAATTTGCCTATATTCATAGTACGTACATTCCATGTTCCAATTATTAATGGATATTTACAGTTGTTTCTCCTCATTTTGAATCGTGCCACATCAGCAAGTTGAGCACCCTGGGGCTTTACTCCATTTCTGTCATCATGGTAGACTCTACTTGGAGGAGGCAACTGTTCCCCAGTAGTCTTTTGAGTGCCTTCCAACCTGGGGGCCTCATTTTCCAGCACTATATCTGACAGTGTTTCTTTGCTATTCATAGAGTTTTCAATGGCTAGTTGTTTTGGGAGTGGTTCACCAGGCCCTACTCCCTTGTGTATCTTAGTCTGGAAGCTCATATGAAAACCTGTCCACCATGGGTGACCTTGCTCATAATCTGAGGTACCAGTGACAGAGCTCTCCGCCTCATCCCTCATCGCAACACACAAGCCCCCACAGTGTGGCAAACTGACAGTGGTGTGGGGGCTGATGAATATAGATAGAAGTATTCTCAAGAAAATACTAGAATGTTGAACCAAGAGCTCATTGAAATGATTATATACCAGGTTCAACTCAGATTTATCTCAAACATAGAATGTCAGTGCAATGCATGCAAATCAATAAATGTAATACCTCACCTTAGCAGAATAATAGACAAAAATCATATGTTCATTTCATGATGCACAAAATGCATATGACAATAAAAGACATCCCTTCATGATAAAAAAAATTAACAAAGTAGGCATGAAGCAATATACTTCAATACAATAAAAGCCATATGTGACAAAATCATGAATAACATTATTCTGAACACATTGAAAGCATTATTTTCTAAGATATGAAAAAGACCAGGATACCTATTTTCACTTTTACTCAATACAATACTGGAAGTCTTAGCCTGAATAATAAGATAATTGAAGGAAATAAAAGTATCCAAAAGTGAAAGGTGGAAGTTAAATTATCTGTGCTTGCAAATGTTGGGATCGTATAAATAGTACAGCCTAAAAGCCTCAACAAATGTACTATTGAAAGTAATACACAAATGCAATAAAATTTCTTTATTCAAAATCAGCATAGATATCAGTAGTATTTCTATCTACAAATATTGAACTCACTTTACAACATCAAGAAAACAATCCAATTCACATTAGCTACAAAAAGTAAAAAACACCTTTATGATAGAGAGGCAGAAAAAATAATTTTGAATTTTTCATCATTTTCATCATTAATATTTAAGGAGACTTAAACTTACATGGAATATACGTGTAGTGTAACATCACATGATATCACATAAATATTGTGTTAGTGTCATGTTTTATACATCAGGTAAAAATTTAAGCAACAAATAAATTTAGCCAAATAAGTGAAAGAGCTATAAATCAAAATTATATTAACAGTAATGAAAGAAATTGAAGAGTACAATAAAAATGGAAAGACCTCTCATGTTCATGGATTGGTAGAATTATTATTAAAATGAATATCATTAAAATGCCCATTCTATCCAAAGAAACCTGTATATTCCATGTAATCTTTATCAAAATATCAATTATTTTCTTTAGACAACTATAATAAACAATCAAAAAATCACACGAAATATAGAAAATCTTGTATATCCAAAAAATCGTGAGGAAGATGGACAAATCTGGTAGGATCATAACACTTGACTTAATATTAGATTACAAAACTAACCACAAAAGCATAGTAACAGCATAGAAACTTACATAGACCAGTAGAACAGAATAGAGAACCTAGAAATAAATCCACTTATCAACAACCATCTGATTTTTGATAAAGTTGCCAAAAACATATAGTGAAAAAATGACAATATCTTCAATAAGTAATGCTGAGAAAATTGGATATCCATATGGAGAATAAAAGTAGGCTCTTCTCTCTCACCTTACATAAAATTCCACTTAAATGAATACTAATAAAAGAAAAGAGATAGGAAACACATTAAACCATTGGAATAGGCAACAATATTTCTGGAGAATATTTCACAGGTAACAAAGCCAATAATAAACACATAGTATTATAAAAACTAACAAGATTGTGTACAGCACAACTATCCACAGATTATTTATCTGACAAGGGTTAATATGCACAGTAAAAAAAAAGTCAAACATTTCAAGAGAAAAAAATCTCATTTAAATATGGCCACTTGGCCAAAATAGACATTTCTGAAAAATAGGTGTGCAAATGGCTAAAAAGTATATTAAAATTTTCAAATCACTAATTATTGCTGGAAGTAAAAGGATAAGAGATTACTCCAGGTAACATGCCTGTTAAGGAAAATACAAAAAAAAAATTATAAATTCTGGAATAAAAGTAAAGAAAAGATAAGTACTGTCAATAGGCATATCAATTAATCTGTCCATTGTTGAAAACTGTATGAAGGTACAAAATAAACAAAAATTGATATTTACCAAGTTATTCAGAAATCCCACTACTGATTATATATCCAAAAAGAATGAAATCAATATGTTGAAAATAAATCAGTACCCTCATGTTTATTGCATCACTCTTTCCAATACTCAAAATATGGACATCCACTGGCAGATAAATGGATAAAGACAAGTAACATAAGTTTTCACTCATACTTAAAAGGTAAAACCATGTTATTGTTGTTAGGTGCCATTGAGTCAAGTCTAGGTCATAGCAACCCTATGTATAGCAGATCAAAACACTTACCAATTCTGTGTCAGGCACACAATCTTATTTATGTTTAAGCCCATTGTTGCAGACATTGTGTCAATCCATCTGGGGGAAGGGTTTTCCTTTTTTTCATTCACCTGTCATTCTCCCAAACATGATGTCTTTCTCCAAGGACTGATCTCTCCTGACTACATGTTCGAAATATGTAAGACACAATCTGGTCATTCTTGCTTCCAAAGAGCACTCTGGCTGCACTTCTTCTAGTACTGATCTGTTGGTTCTTTTGGCAGTACATGGTATATTCAATAATAGTCTCCAGCACCACACTTCAAAAGCATCATTTCTTTTCCTGTCCTCTTTGTTTAATGTGCAGCTTTCACGACCATATGATGCCACTGAAAGTACCATGGCATGAGTCAAGTGCACGTTAGTCTTCAATGTGACATCGTTGCTTTTCAATACTCTAAAGAGATCTTTTGCCACAGCTTTTCCTAGAGCAATGCATCCTTTAATTTCTTCACTGCTGCTTCCACGGGTGTTGACTATAGAGCAAACCAAGCAAAAGCTTGGACAATCTCAATCTTTTCTCCATTTATTGTGAAGTTGTGTGCTGACCCAGTCATAAGGATTTTTGTTTTGTTGATCTTTAGTGGTTACCCATATTGAAGGCTATGATCTTTGAACTTCATCAGTAAATGTTTTAAATCCTCTTCACTTTCAGCAAGCAGAGTGGTGTCATCTGCATAACGCAGGTTGTTAATGAATCTTCCTCCAATCTTGATGCCATGTTCTTCCTCATAAAGTCCAGCTTCTTGGATTATTTGCTCAGCATATAAATTGAAGAGATAGGGTGAAAGTATACAGCCCTGACGCACACCTTTCTCAACTTTAAACCACTCAGTGTTTCCTTGTTCTATTTGAACAACCGCCTCCTGGTTCATGTACAGATTTCTCATGAGCACAATTAGGTGCTCTGGTATTCTTATTTTCTGAAGTGTTCTCCATAATTTGTTATGATCCTCACAGGGAAATGCCTCTGCATATTCAATGAAACATAGACATCTTTTTGATATTCTCTGCTTTGGGCTAAATCCACTTGACATCAGCAATGATGTCCCTGGTTATCTGCCCTCTTCTGAATCACCTTCATTTTACAGCAATTCTCTGTCTATGTACTGCTACAGAAACTCTTGAATTATCTTCAGTAAAACTTTGCTTGTGTGTGATATTAATGATATTGCCTGATAGTTTCCACATTCAGTTGGATCACCTTTTTTGGGAATAGGCACAAATAGAGATCTCTTCCAGTCAGTTGGCCAAGTAGCTCTTTTCCAAATCTGTTGGCATAAACAAGTCAGCACCTCCAGTGCTGCATCTGTTTGTTGAAACATCTTTACTGGTATCACATCAATTCCTGGAGCCTTGTGTTTCGCCAGTTCTTTCAAGGCAGCTTCCACTTCATCCTTCAGTATTATTGGTTCGTCTTCATATGGAACCTCTTGAAATGGTTGGTCATCTACCAATTCTTTTTTGTATAATGACTCTGTGTATTCCTTCCCTCTTCTTTTGTTTCCTGCATCATTTACTATTTTCTCTGGAGACACTTTCATTATTGACACTCGAGGCTTGAATTTTTTCTTCAGTTCCTCAAGCTTGAGAAACACTGAGCACATTCTTCCCTTTTGGTTTTCTGCCTCCAGCTCTTTGCACATGCCATTATAATATTTGTTTTTGTCTTCTCAATCTGCCTTCTGAAATCTTCTGTTTAGTTCCTTAACTTCATCATGTGTTTCTTTTACTTTAGCTGCTTGACATTCATGGGGAAGTTCCAGTGTCTTTTTTGACATTTAATTTTGTCTTTCTTGTCTTTTTAGACTTTTTGCTTTCTTCTTGAATGATATCTTTTATGTTATGCCCCAACTCATCTGGTCTCCTGTCATTGGTGTCTAAGGTACTCCAACTATTATTGAGGTTGTCTCTGAACTCAGGTGGGATATACTCAAGGTCATAACTTGGCTCTCATACACTTGTTCTAATTTTCTTTAGCTTCAGTATGAACTTGCATATGAGAAGTTGATGGTCTAATCCACAATCAGCACCTGGTCTTGTTTTGACTTTGATAGAGAGTTCTCCATTGTCTGTTTCCACTTATGTAGTGAATTTTGTTCCTGTATGTTCCATCTGGTGAAGCCCATGTGTATAGTCACATGTTGTTGAAAAAATGTATTTACAATGAAAAGTTCATTGGTCTGACAAAATTCTATCATGCAATCTCCAGCATCATTTCTGTAACCAAGACCATATCTTCCAACTACTAAGTCTTCTTCTTTGTTTCCAACCTTTGGATTCCAGTCACCAGTAATTATCAGTATGTCCTGATGGCATATGTGATCTATTTCAAATTGCAGAAGCTAGTAGAAATCTTCCCTTTTTTCATTTGTGGCCTTATTGGTGAATGCATAAATTTGAATAATAGTCATATTGACATGCTTTCACTCATACATAAAAAGTAAAACCATAGATACACAGTAAAATAGAGAGTAAGGGAGGGATCAACTAGGAGTCGGAAGGATAGGACTAAAAGGAAGTAGAAAGAAATTGAATAACAGTTATAAAAATTAGATAACAAGTACTGATAAGAGTAATGAAATTCTAGTATTCTATAGAATGTTAGAGTATCTGTAGTTTTCAGACATTTATTATATATCTCAAAATAACTAGAGAGAGATAATCATAGGGAATCATAATGAAGTGTGAATTAACTAATTATGATGATCTTATCATTGTACTTAATATGTGTATGTGGTACTATCACCTTGTACTCTGTAAATATGCATAATTATGTGTTTAAAGTAAAAAGGATCCCCCAACATTCATTATATGAAATAAAATTAATTTACATGTTATTGTCATTGTTGTTAGGTACCATTGAACTGGGCCCAACTCATAGTGACCCTATGCACAACAGGAAAAAAACACTCCCCAATACTTTTCAAAGCACATAATCATTTTATGTTTAAACCCACTATAACACCACTGTCTGTCCATCTAGTTGAGGGTCTTCTTTGTTTTTATGTAACTGCCATTCTCCCAAACATTATGTGCTTCAAGAAGGATTGGTCCCTCCTCACAATATGCCCAAGACACAGTCTAGCTATCCATGTTTCCAAAGACCACTCATATTTCAATACTTCTAGCACCAATTGGTTGATTCTTTTGTAAGTCCATCATATATTCAATGTTGATCTCCAGCACCATAATGCAAAAACAACAATTATGCTCCTGTCTTTCTTATTCAATGTGCAGCTTTTAAAAACATATGATGTGAATGAAAATACCATGGAATGAGTTAGGTGCACTTTCATCTTCAAAGTGCCATCCTTAATTTTAAACATCTTAAAGAGTTCATTTTTGGCAGTTTTCCCCAATGAAATGATTTTTTTTTTTAATTTCTTGACTGCTGCCTTTGTGGTTGTTGACAGTAGAACTAAGTAAAGCAAAATCTTAGACAACCTCAATCTCTTCTCTGTTTATCATGAAGTTGTACACTGGCCAAGTTGTAAAGATTTTTGTTTTGTTGATATTGAGGCATGATTCACATCAAAGGATGTGTTCTTTAATCTTACTCAGTAAATGATTCAAATCCTCGTCACTTTCAGAAGGAGAGTTGTGTCATCTGCATAATGCAAGTTAGTGAATCTTCCTTGAATCCAGATGCCATACTTTTCTTCCTAAAGTCCAGCTTCTTGGATTTGCTCAGCATAAAGATGGAAGAGATACAGTGAAAGAGTACACCCCTGACACACATCTTTCTTGACTTTAAATCAGGCAATGTTTCCTTATTCAAGTTGAATAACTACCTTCTGTACCATGTACAGTTTCTTCATGAGTACAATTAAGTACTCTGATATTCCCATTCTTCTCAATGTTATCCAGTACTTATTATGACCCATAAAGACAAATGCCTATGCTTAGTCAATAAAACATGGACATCTTTCAGCTATTCTCTTTTTTTAGCTAATATCCTTCTGACATCAGCAAGGATGTCCTTTGGTTCCATAGCCTCTTCTGAATCCAGCTTGACTCTCTGGCAGTTCCCTATCTACTGCTGCAGTCATTTTTGAATGATCTTTAGCAAAATTTTACTTGCATGTGACATGGTATCATTTGATAATTTCCACTTTTGGTTGGATCCTCTTTTTTGAGAGAAGGTACAAACATGGAGGGCTGAGATTTAGATCAGTTGGTAAACCACTGCTCTGCAGTCTCTGAGGTCCCAAGTTCAATTCTTATCACCCCCAAAATGGGAGAAGGCTGTGGCAACCCACTCCCAAGGCAATCCCAAAACAGACAGCTATTGAAAACCCTATGAGGGTCACTATGAGTCAATCAACAAAAAATATGGATCTCATCCAGTCAATTGGCCAGGTAGCTGTTTTCCAAATCTTTTGGAATAAACAAATTAACTTCTCCAGTGCAGCATCTGTTTGTTGAAATATCACGATTGATATTTCTTCAACTCTTGGAGCCCTCTGCTTTCCCAATTCATTCAGTACAGCTTCTACTTCTTCTTTCACCATTGGTTGCTGATCATATGGAATCTCTTAAAATGGCTGGTCATCCACCAATTATTTTTGGTATAATGATTCTCTGCATTCCTTTCATTTTCTTTTGAGATTTCCTGTGTCATTTAATATTTTGTGTTTAATCCTTCACTATTGCCACTCAAGGCTTGAATTTTTTTCTTCAGTTCCTTAAACTTGAGAAAAACAGAGTCTGTTCTTACCTTTTTGATTTCTATCTCTAGCTCTTTGCACATGTCCTAATAATTGATTTTATCTTCTCAAGCAGCCCTTTGAGATTTTCTGTGTAGTTATTAACTTCATCATGTCTTCCCTTTACTTTAGCTGCTCCACATTCAAGGGCAAATTTCAGAACCTCTTTTGACATGTAACTTCATCTTTCATTTTTTCCTGTCTTTAAATAACCTTTTGACTTCCTTATTAATCCTGTCTTTGATGTCTTGCCATAACTAATCTGATCTTCAGTTATTATTGCCTAATGCATCAAATCTGTTCTTGAGACAGTCTCTGAATTCTTGTGGGATATACTCATGGTCAGACCTTCTTCTAATTTTTTTATGTTTCAGTTTGAAACTGCATATGAGCAAGTAATGGTCCCATCCATATTTAGCAACTGGTCTTGTTCTGACTTTTGGTATTGAATTTTTCATTGTCTTATTCCACAAATATAGTCAACTTGGTTCCTGTATGTTCCGTCCTGTGCATTCCAAATATATAGTCACCATTTACACTGGTGAAAAAATATATTTGCAATGGAAAGATTGTTGATCTGACAAAATTCTATCATGTGATGGCTGGCATCATTTCTGCCACCAAGGCCATTTTTTTCCCACTACTGAGCTGCCTTCTTCTTTTCCAACTTTGGCACTCCAATCATGAGTAATTATCAGTACATCCTGATTGTTTGTTTGATATATTGCACATTGTAGGAGCTGGTAAAACTCTTCCCTATCTTCATTTGTGGCTTTATTGGGTGCATAAATTTGAAAAATAGTCATATTAACTGGTCTTCCTTGTAGGAGTGTGGATATTATTCTGTCACTGATTGTATCATTCTTCAGGACAGATCTTGAGATTTTTTTTGGGTGATGAATACAACCTTATTTCTCTTTAATCTGTTATTCCCAACATGGTAGAACAAACATAGTTATCTGATTTAAAATGGTCCACAGCTGTCCATTTTAGCTCACTTAAACCTAGAATGTCAACATTTATGCATTCCATTTCCCTTTGAAGATTTTAACTTTTCTAAATTCATATTACACACATTCCATGTTCCAATCATTAATGGATGTTTACAATTGTCCCTTCTCATTCCAAGGTGTGCCACATCAGCAGTTGGATGTCCCTGGGGTTTTGCTTCATTCCTATAATAAGGTTAACTCTACTTTGAGGAAGTAGCTCTCTACTAGTCATCTTTTGAGTGATTTCGAACCTTGGGATTCATTTTTCCTGCACTATATCCGACAGTGTTTGTGTCCTATTCATAGGGCTTTCCATGGCTAATTGTTTTGGGAGTGTGTAAGCCATATCCTTTTCCCTAGTTACAGTTTAGAAGCTCAACTGAAACCTGTCCACCATGAGTGACCTGCTGGTATCTGTAATACCAGTCACATAACTTTCATCAACACAGTAACATGTAAGCCCCAATAGTATGGCAAACTGACAGACATGTGGGGATTGTATGTTATTAATTAAATGCATATATGCAAACATCTCTAAAATTACCTTTTCTATAAAAACACTTAAATACATATAATTTTTTAATTTTTCTAATTACTTTTTGTTATAGTTATATCTGAAATTTCCCCTAAATGTCCATGTGTTGAAGGCTTTGTCCCTAATGCAGCAATATTCAGAGATAGGTCTTTGGAGAAATTATTGTGTTATGAGGTCTTTGACCACATGGATAGATGAATCCGCTGGCCAATTGGGACGTGATGAAAACCTGAAAAGTAACACCTGTTTGAAGGAAGAGATCCTTGGGGTTATGCCCTTGGGGGCTATATCTGGTTCTAGCCCCTTCCATTTGCTCTTTCCCTATGTCTCCTATGCACCATGAGGTGGGAGGCTTCATTCCTCCCCCAACAACCTGGCAGGATGCCATACCTTACCCTGACCCATGGTGATGGGACCAAGTGACCATGGACTAAAACCTCTGAAATGAAGAGGTTTTGGAAAACCATTTATTTTCCAAATAAATCTTTCCTCCTTTAAGTTGTTTTTCTCAGGTATTTTGTCACAACACAAGATAGCTCCCTAACACCACGTTAAATCATCATTTTAACTTCAGCATTTGTCAGTATTGCTTTTCTTCATTGGCACAGGCTTTATAGACAGGGACTTCAAAAAAATAGGAATTTTATAATGGAAATTTTGTATACTACCCTACATGTATTAACACTGAAAGTGTTGTTGTTGTTGTTAGGTACTGTTGAGTCCGGTTTGACTTACAATGAGCCTCACAGAGTTTTCAATGGTCGTTTCAGGATTGATTCCCAACATGGCTTCCACATCTTTCTCCTGTTTTTGCAGTGCTGGAGATCAAAGCCAGAACTTCAGAGACCACAGCTTTACACTCTACCAACTGAGCCAAGTCCAGCTCAGCATTTAATATAGTAAAATTTTATTCAGTAAATATTTCTATAAAGTTTAATCTAGTAAATTACTGTTTTGTGGGTAAACCATAAATCTCTATTTTCTAATCCTTCATTTTTAGAAACATCCTAGTTACTCTTTTCCACACTCCATTTTTATTTGTCTAATATATTCACTGATGAAAGAAATCTAAAGAGGGAATAGAAAAAAGTAGCTATATATGATATATAATGATGTAAAATTATTAGATATTTCCTTAAAATTGAGCTACATGTATAAATTGATAAAGATTTATGGGTATTTAGAAATTTTCAATCTTTTTTATCTTGTGAAAGAAGTAAGTTTGATACTGTTAACCATCTTTATATATTAAATGGCGCATAGATCTTAATGTTTAAAATCCAATTTTAGTCTTAAAGTTTCTTATACATCTAAAAATATATTTATTATATCAGTATGCTTCATTAAATTTTATTATTTTCTCCTTTACTCATCTAATTAATCCCAAGTACACTTTAAAAGACATTTTCTTTTACAGCAACAGTTTACATATGTGACAAATTTCCTATGCTTATTTAGAATAAGTATTTAAATTTTCCAGAAATAGTATGCATAAAAATACTATTCACTAGTTATGCATCAACTAGTTGATTTTTATTTTTAATTTTAATTAATTAATTGCTCTACTGAGGGATTGAACCCAGAGCTTCACAAATACTAGACAAGTGTTTTACCACTGAGCTGTATCCCTATACCCTTTTAAAATTTCTATCTTTGAGACCGGTATTGATAAGTTGCCAGGGTACCCCTGTCTTTGAACTCACTACCCTCCAGCCTCAGCCTCCCAGGTGGCTGAGATTATACCTACACTGGTTGACTTTAAATATTACACATACTCAGTAAGCATGACTTTAATATATTTAAGAAGACATATGAAAACTTGAAATTCACAGAGTCATTCATAATAAGTAACTTTAAGTCTGAATTTTGGAAATCAATATCATTTTAAGAATTATAGCTTGGTTATAAGATGTGCTTTTCAGCTAATTTAGTTTTACTAGTGAACTTAAAATTATGATTTAATATGTTTTTGATAAGTGCAATAAATAGATCCCAAAATAACTAAATGCCATGTTATCCATATATGTAAAAGTTAAAGAAATAAGTTATGCTGAAGTCAATGTGTATCACTTTCACTGAAACTTTCATCTAATAATGCACATTTGGTAAAAGTTTTGCTTTTTCTTAGTGTCATAAGTTATATCAGTGCATTAAATGAAACTCTGAATGCCTCAGTTTTTTAGATCATATTATTAAACAAGTGGAGATATTCAACTTTAGCAGAGCACTGTGTTTCCAGAAACTAGTAAATGCTAAGAAATCTCTCCAAAGGGCCACTGCATTCTTACCTATTCCGTATAATAACCCCCTCTACTTTTCAGGTAGCCTGTAGTCCTACCACTGTGGCCTCAGATCTCGGAAGCTAAGCAGGGTTGGGCCTGGTTAACGCTTGGCTGGGAAATAGCCTGGGAACATCAGATACTGTAGGCTTGGGAGAAGGACCCAGCAACCCACTCCCTAAAAATAATCAGACATTGAAAACCCAACAAATAGCAGAGAAGCACTGATAATAATGCTTTCTTGTCATAGGTAGGGTCTCCATGAGTCGGATACTGACTCATGGCACGTGACAAATTTTCAGGTAAAACTCACAACTTTTTTAAAAAAACTAATTAATTTGCTGGGCATGATGGTGCAGGCCTGTAATCCCAGCGACTGGGGAGGCAGAGGCAGGAGGACTGCCAAGTTTGAGATCAGAGGCAATGTGGGTAATTTAGCGAGACCCTGTCTCAAAAAAAAAAAAAAAAAAGTAAAAATGTGGACAGGGCGTGCAGCTCAGTAGTCCAGCACTTGCAAAACATGCAAGTGTGAGGCCTTGGGTTCAACCCCCAGTACCACAAAATAATAATAATAATAATAATTATTATTATTATTATTATTATTATTATAATAAATATTTTTTGCTTTTCTGAGGAGTAGGACCCAGTGCCTCACACTTTTTCTGTTTGTTCTTTATTCATTTATTTTTTGCAGGCACTCATCTACTGAGTCATACTCTAATTCATTTTTCACTTTGTACTTTGAGACAGTGTCTAAGTTTCTCAGGGTGTCTCTGGACTTGAAGTTGCTGTCTTCCTACCTCTGACTCCTGAGTTGCTGGGACTAAAGCTTTGTGCCATTACTGTAGGCTAAGATTCACTTTTAATTGTTACTCATGACTCTCCCAAGACTCATATATGACTCTCTTGCATCTGGAGCTGTAAAAATCTAAACAATCTTCCTTTTCTTTGAGATGCAACAGCCTGAATAAAAGCATATCTTCAATTGTCTAGAACATAGTGCTTTTGACAAGAAAATGACAATCAATTTTCATATATATTAATTTTCGTTTTTTATGAATCATTCTATGCCTTCCCAAGTATAAAGTAAGATGTAATTTTGCATAAAATTGCAGGCATGCTCTAAAGTTGAAATGTCTATATGTGTATGCATATATGTATATTATTCACTTGAACTAAATAAGAGAAATATTAAATGAATATGGAATATTTTTCAAACACTTTATATTTGTGTACACACAGGCATGCACACAGATACTCAGTTTCTCATGGGCAAATACTCAAAAAAAGTAAGTAAAAATAGACGATTTCTATCTTATTACCTACTGAAACTTTTAAAAGTTTGAACAAAAAAATTCTTGAAATTTCTTTTCCCTTTGGGTTTAGCATAGAAAATTTTTTGATTTTAAAATGTTAACTCCACAGAATATTTCAGTGATATCCTAGCAAAAGCCTTGGCCATAGAGTAACAAGCTCAGAGATCTCTCTTCACTTAAAAAGTTATTTCATTTGGGAACTTGTGGAGCCGGCCAAGTTGCACGCGGGGGAAGCCGCTTGCCCTGGCGCGCGGCTGGGGAGCTCTTTCTCCGCGGCGCACCCCGCCCCTGGCTCCCCTCCCTTCTGCTGCGGCGGGTCAGGCCTACGAGCGCGTGAACTCCACAGAAATTTGGGCACACATATATCCGGATCCCAGTCACATCAGAGGTGAGCCCAAATCACCCCACTGTGCTGCGGAGAGATTTGGAACTTGTGGAGCCGGCCAAGTTGCACGCGGGGGAAGCCGCTTGCCCTGGCGCGCGGCTGGGGAGCTCTTTCTCCGCGGCGCACCCCGCCCCTGGCGGAGAAATTCC
>VMDO01028897.1:0-23310 GCA_007922755.1 Pedetes capensis
GTTTAAAGACCTCAACATAAAGCCAGAAACTTTAAAACTAATAGAAGGCAAGATAGGCAATACACTCCATCATATAGGCATAGGAAAGTATTTCCTTAATAGGACTCCAATTGCTGAAGAAATTGCAACAAGAATAGATAAATGGGATTACATGAAATTAAACGGCTTCTGCACAGCTAAAGAAACAATTAACAGAGTCAAAGAAACCCCTACTGAAAGGGAAAAAAATTTTCACATCCTATACATCAGACAAAGGTCTAATTACCAGAATTTATAAAGAACTTAAGAAAAAAATTCCCAAGAAAACAAATAACCCAGTAAACAAATGGGCAAAGGAACTGAATAGACAGTTCTCAAGTGAAGACGCCCATAAAGCCATGAAACACATGAAAAAATGCTCAATATCCCTAGCCATTAGGGAAATGCAAATCAAAACAACTCTGAGATTCCACCTTACAGCAGTAAGAGTGGCCAAGATCAATACAACAAATAATAACAAATGCTGGCGAGGTTGCAGAGAAAAGGGAACCCTCTTACGCTGCTGGTAAAGCAGTCCAACCACTGTGGAAATCAATATAGAGGTATCTTAAAAAACTAAAAATAGATCTACCATATGACCCAGCTATAACGTTATTGGGAATATACCCAAAGGGAGATGAGTCATCATACCACAGAATCATCTGCATCTCCATGTTCAGTGCCGCACTTTTCACAATAGCAAGGATATAGAATCAACCAAAGTGCCCATCAACAGAAGAATGGATAAAAAACTATGGTACATATACACAATGGAATACTACTCAGCAATAAAAAAAGAAATAATGTCATTTGCAGCAAAATTGGTGGTATTGGAGAAAATTATTTTAAGTGAATGAACATAAGCCCCAAAAGAGAAATGCCACATGTTCTCACTTATATGTGGGAGCTGAATCACACTTAAAAGAAGGAAAAAATCCTATACAGAAATTGGAACATAATAAAAAGTTCAACTTAGTGGAGAAGGGACAATTTAGGGAGTGGAAAGAAGGAGGGAGGGATCTAGCAAAAGGAAAAAATGATGGGAGAAGAAAGAAGGGAGAGGAGGAATAAGGAGGACCAAGGAATGAGAGAGAGGGTGACCTCAAAGTAAACAGCCCAACTTTAATAGTTCAGGAAATAATTATAATAATACCAATAATACCAAAGAAGGTAATAATACAAAGGTACTAGAAAATTCATGTAATATTACTGACAATGTTAAAAGATAGATCAGTACAGAAAAAGTTTTGACCTTAAACATAACTGGGATCCAAGGATATACAGAAAAATATTCCCACAAATGGACATGCAAGTGGAAGAGAGGCCTTTGGTGGGGGTGGTTGGATGGGGGGAGGAGGTGCACAAGAGGGTAAGGGGGAAGTTATTTGTGCAGTGTACAATGAAAGGGATATATGGAAATGTCACAATGAAATGCATGTCAGAATGAAACACATTAAGTTGTACATTAAAAATTTTCTGAAAAAAACCCTGTTAATTTAAGTTTAAAATAACAGTTATTGTCCCTTTTATCTCTAGGCAGTTTGATTTTTTTCTCCTCTGATTCAAGTTACATTCACTTCTTTTGTAATCTGAAATATCACTTTAGACAACAAATCACTTTTCTTTTTTCTAATTGACTTTTCTCTGTGCCTCTTGTCGGAACCCACTTCCATATATAGTACCCCTTGGTGTCCTCAGGGAATATTTCCATGACCTCCATGTGCATACCAAAATCTGAAAATGCTCAATTCTCCTGTATAACATGGCCTGGTATTTGCACATGACATATATGTGTGTGTGTGTGTGTGTGTGTATATATATATATATATATATATATATATATATATATATATATCCCATGTACTTAAATCATCTCAGATTACTTATAATACCTAATACAATGTAAATACTGTCTCCATAGTTGTTATACTGTATTGTTTTGGGAAATAGTGAAAAGAGAAAAAAATGTTTTTGTTGGGTACAGATACAAATTTTCCCCCTAGTATTTTTGATATGAAGTTTGTTGAATATGTGGCTGTGAAACTGAGGGAGGACTATAACTAGCTGATCTTTAAGCAAAAATGATTACTTCCTATTGTGACTGCAGAAAGATTCCTGATCCACCCATGATTATTTAGCACATAAATAAGCACATATGTGGATTAATCTCACACCAAAGCTGTGGGGAACGAGCATATCTGAGAGAAGCAGCAGAAAAAGGGAGGATTACTATGTTCTCTCCTCCCTTTAGATCATAAACTCTTAGTGGGTAGAAGCTGTGTTTAAGATGCTACATTGCCTAACTAATGCTGTAAATTGACACTTCATAACTGACCTAGGACTTCTGTTTTCTTACACCTTCTAGCCTATCCAATAAGAGCAACATATCTAGCCACTCCACATGTTTTTCTATCCTGGGTACATGTTTGATATTGGTGGTGGTAATATGAACAGAGCTATTTGATGGGGCTTACTGGCTCCTCAGCAAGTGGATAAATGGCTCTTTGCCATATATATGTGGCCCTGTAAAGCCCCTTTTTCAGATTTATGATGTCTACTAAGTTTAAGTTTAAGTATTCCAACATGATCCAATTAAAATTAAAATGTGAATATTGGCTCAAGAACCTTACCCGTTAAAGAGTAGTAGTGTCGTTTGTTCTATCTATCTATCTATCTATCTATCTATCTATCTATCTATCTATCTTAATACCTCAGTCACACTGAGGATACAATCAGGCTATTTATGGCTGTGATTATTAAAATTCTGTGTTCCATTTGTTATTATGGAGATGCAGGCAGGTCTGAAATGTGGGTCCAGAATTCTGGCAGCAAAACCTTGGTCCTGGTATTTGGCATATAAAACAATTTATACCCACTACAGAAATTACTGTAGAGAATATATAACAACTTTATTAAAGACAATATACCTTTAAAGAATAATTATGGGGAAAACTGAGGCATCTGAAGAAGCTTGGGTAGATCAGCAAATAAACTAACAATTCTGTGTTTCCAGGGTGAGTTGGCATCAGGATGTTTCTATTGCCCAGGGGAAGGTAAAGAAGCCACAGAACAGGAGAGTTAAGCAGGCTTTTAGAAGGAAATGTACCTTGGGTAGACCGAGAACATGGTGGGCCTGAGAGAAGGGAGAGATGTACATGTGGTTGCTGAAGAGAGAGGAGCAGAGGAGCAGAGAGAAAGAAAGAAGATGAGAAAGGAATCAGAGAGAGAGAGAGAGAGAGAGAGAGAGAGAGAGAGAGAGCTCCTTCCTGTTCCTTTTAGTTTTATTCAAACTAAGGAATGCCTAGTGGGACATCAACCCCAGTGCCCAGCTATGTGTACCTAGCATGACATGGCCTATGGTTTTTGTTTTGTAAGTGGCTGGAGGGTTTGGGTAGGCTGTGGAATCCATTTGAAAATGTCTTTCCAGTGTCCTCAGTGATCCATGTGGCTTCTTCATCATGGCAGAAAACCAGGAGCCATTTTCAGTCCCCCTTCCTCCATACTGCCTGCTAATTCCTAAGCTAGCGACACCATTGACCATTGACGCTTGAAGGTGTGAGGAATGAGATATCCAGCCCCAGTGTGCCCTAAACATGCACATCTTGAGCCAAACTCCCTCTGACCATGAGTGATGAGAAATTACTACAAATCCACAAGGCACTGTATATGGTATTACTAATAACAAAAATGAATTCACCATAGTCTTATTTGGTTTAGGTTTGGACTTGCTCTGTATTTTTTGTTTAGCTGGGAGAAGAAACAGATCATTTTGTATCCTCCCATAGTCTAAAGAGTGATGAGTAATGCTGATCTTCATAAACTTAAGCCATTCTTTCCTTATGTATTTGAAAGCACCTTTTCTGCACTTGCAAATGCACATTGGTTTCTGTTTACTGTTGTAAGAGACACCTTTTATTAAGATGTAAGTAGCACAGAAATAAAATTATAGAAAGAGTCTTCAGATTTGACCTTCTTGACTTTGTTGCTAATAAACTGTCAAGATAACACATTACCTTATACAGAACACCTTAAAATATTCAAGATTCCACTGGTCAGATTCCTTAACCAAAGGAAAGATAAATCTGCTTATAAGCAGGTAGATTACCAATTTGTATTGTCGGTTTCTTATTTATCAGTCATTGAAGTTCAAGGCCACAGTAACGTGACTTTTTCCCTGCCTCAAAGGTTAACTTGGTGTTTTGGATGAGGATTCTTAGCTCTTCAGTTTCTGACCTTGGAATGTCATTCAAACTAAACAACCTCCCTCTAATGTAGATTCAATTATTCAAAAGGCCTTTAATCTTCCAAATTAACCAAATCCCTTCCACTGCCCTTGCCCAGGGCTCAGGGTAGACCTTTATCAGTTAATGAAATTTGACTGGAAAATTTTGAGTTTTTTTTTTATCATTTATGTTTAATTTTGAGCTCTTTTTTCCTCTCTATTACAAGAGTGAAAGCTATAGTAAAGAGTAGACTTGCCTAAAAGTCTGACAGCATTATTTTAAAACAGTAGATTTTATTCAAATTCTAACCAGTAGAATAGGCTGGTCCTATCACATAAGGGCCAGCCTTTGATATAGAATTTCTTCACTAGTATTTGACCTTAATTTAAGAGTAGCTCTCATTTCCTCCTTCTCTCCCTCTCTCCTTCTTTCTCCTCTTTTTCATTTAACTCCCCTTTCCTTATCCTGACCATACCGCTCACTTCTCCAGCGCTGTGACACAAATCATTGTCATTCTCGTCTCACACTGATTGGTTTCAGGGGCTGCTCTTTGGGTTTCTGGCTGGCATAAGTTCATTTATGGGGTATACTTTTCCATCCTAAATTTCACAATGCAGATAAGGTTGGGAGCAGGAGTATAATACTCCCTCCCATGTGCTGCACCACAGCCTCACATTGATTTACAGCCCCTATTCCATCCCTTTGACTGAAGCCAGGGCTGAAATTCATCTCTGGGGTTCTTTTCAGCCCTTTTGGAGTCCTTCTTTCTGGGTTTGCCTCCACCCAGCCAGGTGGGCACTGATCCCTGGAACTGCTCCTTACTGGAGTGGTTTGGTCCAGCAGAACTTAGAAGGCCGCCCAGTGTGGCAGGTTCAGGCAGGTGCTGCAAAGGTCACCTGCACCCCACTCACTTCTGACAGCCTCCACCAGCCTTCTTGCAAAGACCACTCAGGGCTGGCTGGTTTTGTTCATCAAATTCCAACTGGGAAAATCTCTTTCCTGTGACTTAGTCTCTATCTAAGAGCTTTTGCCTCTGAGTTGCCAGGGCTGTTATACCACCCAAGCTCAATGGGCTTTCCAGGGTGTTTGTGGTTAATTGCTGCCTGATAGGGCAGAGGCCAGGGCCCCTACTGTGGGGCCAACAGCATTGAGCACTCTGTCTCTGCAGTGTAGGGCTTGACCTTGGCCTGAAGGTCTGGAGAGAGGTGCTTGTTCCAGAAGTCAGCATAGAGCATCCTGTGGTCATTTCTGGTGCTGGCACACGTCCCCTCTGGTCACCATCACCCATCCGGGCTCTTCTACCCACCCTAGTGGAGACTGGATGGATTCCCTGATGGATTCTGGCTCTTTCTCTGTCTTATTCAGAATGTGCAAATTAAACTCAAAGGGTTATACTTCTTAAACTGACACCAGGGAGCAGGAGCTGTTGCCTATTGCAACATGCACAGCCTATTCTCCCAGTGAGTGTGGCCTGCCTTCTGCTAAAGTGCCTGTCTGCCACTTTCCTGAATCAATGTTGGTAGAACAAGAAATATTTTCTGTATGCAGACTTCCAGCCTTCTGATTCTAGCTCTGTTGCCTTCTATCTGTGTGCCTCTGGGAATATAACAGCTTTCTTGGGCTTTGATTTCTTCCACTGTAAAATTAGAGCTATGATAACATCTACTTCAGAGGGCTCCTAAAAGGTTTAAACAACCTACTGTATATTGAAATACTTAACCCAGTGCCAGGCACATTGTAAATGCTCAGTAAACATCTGTAGTAATTATTGCAATCATATCTATATTTGATTGCACACTCATTATCTGATTTAAATCACCCAGTAAATCTGAGAGGAAGAAATTATTGTGCCTTTTTTACATATGCAGGAACCAAGGCTCAGGGTAAACAAGTAATTAGCTTAAAGTCATGATTATGATATGAGAACTTTCTCAGTCAGACGTTGGTTTCTGTGAATTCCAGAGCACTCACTCTTCTAACTGTTCCTTGCCTCACATCTGGATAACACAGCTCAGTCAAGCTTTCAGTGTCTGGCCCTGGCACTTCCCTTTTAGGACCTAAGAAGGTCCTAATCCTGTACACTCTTCCCAGAAATCCTCTTTCTCAGAACTCTACATTTCTGGGAGGTCTTCTTCCCCAGGATCCTGAATTTTGCCTCAAAGCCTGCCAAGTCTCTCTGGCCTCAGGTAAGAGACTCTCAAGCCTTCTGCATCCCCCTTCCCTTTTCTTTCCTAGCCTGGTCATCCCAAGCCAGCCCAGCTCTGGGCTCTGTACCACTGTTTCTCACTTTCTCTGGGCCACACTGAGGGGTTCATCCAGTCCCAGGGAACCTTTCTTTGAATGCTGTAGTCTTGCAATAAAAAGGGAAGCTGGCATGCAGGACTTCACACAGCAAATCCCCAGGGATCAGGCCTGGGATATCAGGTCCTAAACCTTCAGGAGTACTTCAAGTGAGGTTTGGCCCACTGAGGATCCCTGTATTATTTTCCATTGGTGATAGTTGTGTGCCTTTGAAATAATCCTAGCTAGCTACTTACAACAGCCAGTCAATTAAAGCTTTCAAAACATAAATAAACATGACAAAGACACCAGGATTTCTAAGAGTATATGAAAAATTCAGATGTTCCCTTTAAACTGAGATGAACTCATCCATCTTTCTCTGATGTCTCATGCTTAGTGTATATGCTCTGGGGATGTCAACAGGTGTTATAAAGCTCAATGGGACCATGAGAACTCCATGATCAATTGTTGTTGTTGTTGTTAGTTACCATCAAATCAATGACTGATTCACAGGGACCCTATATACAACAGGTGAAACACTATTGTTGCTGCTTCTCTGTTATTCATAGGATTTTCAATGGCTGATTATCTTTTGGGAGTGGGTTGCCAAGTCCTTCTTCCAAGCTGACAGAACCTGGTATTCCCAGGTGGTCTCCATCCAAGTACTAACCAGGTCCAACTCTGCTTAGCTTCTGAGATCTGACAAGATTGGATGCCACAGTGATATTGCTGCAAGCCCGTGGTCAATTACATCTGGGAAATGCTGGGCTAACCAACTGCCTTCAATGGAAGACTTTTCAGTGTGTTAGTATAATGGCCACCACTGAAACTCTGCACAGAGAATGTTGCTTGCAGAATTTCCGAACATGTTAGGCTCTGGGATTTTCCCCCTTTCCCCATGGAGCACCCACTGAAGCAGGGATCCCAATGAACTGAGAGGTAGGACCTTGGGGCTTGGTCCTGATGCTTCTAGCAGCTGTGTGACCCAGTGAACCAGCTCTCTTTTATGGGTTGCAGTATCTTCAGCCACATAATATGAATGTAGGCCCACTAAATGTGCTTCTAGATTTATTCCAAATACCCATTGTTAGATTACATGAGAAAACTACTTCTTGCTAAAGTGGGTCATAATCCAGAAAGATACAAACTTAAGTGCCATAAACCTGAATGTTTCAACCTTGAAAGTTAAAAATTCCTAAAGCTAAAATCCATAAATTCTAAGGGCTTTAAAATCTAAGTCTAAAATCCCAAAAGATTAAAATTCCAATGTTGAAATTCTGAAGGCTAAAATCCTGAAAACTGCAATTTCCATTTAAAACTGAATTCTGGGTAAGGGATTGTTGCATTTTCATTTATCCATAGAATTGCTATTGTTGTTGTTAGGTGCTGTTGATAGTTGCATCATATCTGGCAGAACACATATCTAGCAATAAAGCACTATTTTGGGGGGTAGGAATGAAATCCATTTGGAGAAATGGATTTCAACTGAATCCCCAAACCATAATGACAGATTTGGAATTAGCAGTAATCAAGGATTCTAAAAATGAATTTCAAGGTGTTACCAATAACAATTATTTTTTCCATTCAGCCCAAATCATTTGGTTGAAAATTCAGATGAGTGGATTGACTAGGCAATGTGGCAATGATGAAACTTCAGCTTAAAAATGCATCATTTATTTGCATTGGCATTCTTTCTAGCTGATGAAATTCCAGGAGATTTTAATGAATTAAACTGTGTTTGTCTAAAGAACCTAGCAGAGTTACTGACTGGTTCAAAATAATTATGTGCACAGTAGGATAAGAAGACACTTATGCTTAGGTATTGCTGTTTGATCACCAATATTGTTTCTGCCTGATTTGTGGTCTGTATATGAGCATGTGGGAAGGGGTTTCTGTATGCCTGAATGTGAAGCATGACATAGAAGATGAGAAAACTTAGTAGGGAATGCTTATGTTGGTGTGTAGCAAATCGTAGATGAATTTCAAAAAGAGCAGCACCACATAGAAAGCAAATGTGAATACTGCATATTCTCCAAAGACAGCCAACCCCCAGAAGAAAAAGGAAATATTTATCAAGAGGCAAGACTTCAAAGTGTATTTAGTGATGGTGATAATTGTCCAGTTTTATGGACTACCTCTGTGCAATCACCCATAATTTATCCCTGTAACAGTTTTTCATGTCAAATTTTCTTTGCAGTTTTTTCTTTTTTTAAAAAAGTTTAATCCTCAGTATGCAAATCATCAACATTATTTTTTCAAAGTAAGAATTTTAAAACATATGTAATAAAAATCATATACAATTGTGGGTTATATTCTCATTGTTTTTTTCCTTACCTCTATTTTTTCCCATGCATTCATAGAGTTGCATTGTACATTTTGAGATTTTTCCTCTCCTTCTTTACCCTGCTACATTGTTTCTTGTCCCTTTCTCCCCTTCACAACCTCCACTCTCACCCACTAATCCTCTCCCACCTTCTTTCTACTCTGCCTATATTTCCCTTCTTAGATAAGTATGATTGTTCATTTTTATATATCTACATATGTATAGTTTCTTTTTCTTGATTTAAGTTATATTCAGCTCCCACATATAAGTAAGAACATATGGTATTTCTCTTTTTGGAACTGTGTTAGTTTTCTTAACATGATGCTCCTCAGTTCCATCCATTTTGCTGCAAATGACACAATTTTATTCTTCTTTATTGTTGAGTAATATTCCACTGTGTATATATAACACAATTTTTCAATCCACTCCTTTTGATGGACATCTTGGTTGTTTCCATACTCTTGCAATTGTGAAGAGTGCTGCATTAAATATGGAAGTGCAGATGTCTTTGAGGTATGATGATTTATCTTCCTTTGTGTATATTCCCAGGAGCTAGGTCGTAGGGCAGTTCTATTCTTAGTTTTGCAAGGTAACTCCATATCAATTTTCAAAGTGGTTGAACTAATTTATAGCCCCACCTAAAGTGTAAAGTGGTTCCTTTTTCTCTGCTTCCTTGCCAGCATTTTTAAAAATTTTGTTAATTTTAGCTATTCTTACTGGAGTGAGATGGAATCTCAGTGTTATTTTGATGTACATCTCCCTAATGGCTAGGGACATTGAGCATTTTTTTTTCATGGGCTTATTAGCTATTCATACTTCTTCCTTTGTTCAGTTCCACTGCCCACTTATTAATTGGGTTATTTGTTGTCTTGGTGTTTGGTATCCTAAGTTGTTTGTATATTCTAGAAATTAGTTCTCTGTCAGATATTTAGGATGCCAAGATTTTCTCCGATTCTATGGGCTCTCCTTTTATTTTGTTAATTGTTTCCTTTGCTATACGGAAGATTTTAGTTTCAAATAATCCCATTTGTTGATTCTTGGTGTGGTTTCTAGGCCAATTGGAGTCTTGTTAAGGAAATATTTTCCTATGCCTATGTGTTGGAGTGTATACCCTATCTTTTCTTCTGGTAGTTTTAAGGTTTCCACTTTTATGTTGAAATCTCTTATCCATTTTGAACTGACTCCCACATAAGTTGAGAGATACAGGTCTATTTTCTGGTTTCTACAAACAGATATCCAATTTTCCCTGCACCATTTGTTGAAGAGGCTATCTTTTTTCCATTGAATGTTCTTAGCCCCTTTGTCAAAAATCAGGTGGACATAGTGGTGTAGGTGGATTTCTGGGTCATCATTTCTGGTTCATTAATCTTAAGCTTATTTTTGTGGCTTACAAGCTGTTTTTGCCACTATGGCCCTGTAGTATACTTTGAAGAAAGTTATCATGATACCTCCTGCAATGTTTTTGTGGCTTAGGATTGTTTTGGCTATATGTGGTCTTTTGTGCTACCATATGAATTTTAGGGTTGTTTTTTCTATTTCTGCAAAGTCTGTCATTGGAATTTTGATGGGGATTGCATTAAATCTGTAAGTTGCTTTTGGTAGTATAGCCATTTTCACAATATTAATTCTCCTGATCCATGTATAAGGGAGATCAAGCAGTGGCTAGGGTTTGAGAACTATTGTGTTTTTACAATTCACTGTGCTATGTATTTCATCTTCACATCATTCCCAATACTGAAAGTGTATAATATAGAAATATTTTGGAGTGTTCTCTTCCATTTTTATGCATCTTTTTTTGAAAATTTGTCTCTGTGAAAGTAAATCATCACAATGTGGACTAATGTGCAAGGATTATATTTGCATGGAAAAACATTGAAATATCCTCAATAAATAAAGAGGATTTTTGCTTGTCTGCATTTGTGAGAGATGAAATTTCTGGTTACCTTGGCCCTTGGAATGACAGAATTTGTGGATGTGACTCATTCTTCAGTTCCATACATGCTGCTACAAATGACAGGAATATATTTCTTTTTATGGCAGAATAATATTCCACTGTACATACACCACATTTTTACTATCCATTCATCTATAAATGAACACCTAGGTTGATTCCACTTCTTGGCTGCTGTGAATAGTGCTGCATTAAATATCAAGTGCAGGTGTTTCTTTGACAATGATTTCCTCTCTTTTGAATATATATCCAGTAGTATCATTGCTGAATCATATAATAGCTTTATTCCTAGTTTGTTGAGGAAACTTCATATTATTTTCTACTTGGGCTGTACTAAGGTGTAGTCACACTAACAGTGTATAAGTCTGAGTCACTATCATGGTTTTGGATCAGTTTTGTCAAAAGACTTATTTTGTCTGTTATGGTATTTCAGTGACAAGTTTTAAAGCTGGCTTTACACAATTACTACGTATACTCATATGTGTTTATGCATTTTTCTTTTTGATTTACTTCTTTATGAATACAGTTTGCTCATAACTTGTAAACTCATTCAATTTCTATTAGTAAACCCAAGTATTTATGCTTTTAAAAGTATGTATGTTATTATGACTCATTTTATTGTGCAGAGAGGCCTATGAAATATTTTATTATATGTTTCTCAAATAAATCCCCTTTAAAATATAAGTGCCTTTTAGAAATATTTTAAAATTATTTTTTCCAGAATTATATTTTCAGGATTTTGGTCTTTTAGGATTTTAGATTTTAGGTATTTTGATGTTGTGGGATTTTAGTGTTTGGGATTATGTCATTCAGGATTGTGTCTTTTAGGATTGTGGTCCAAGCCTACTTCTTGCATGAGTTTACTGAAACATGGAAATGTGGAGAGAGGTGACCACTCCTGAGTGAAAGTAGTCTGCTTATTTTCTTTTATTGCTTTATCTCCTTTACTTGAAACTTAGTTCTGTGCACCCCCATTTTCACCTCCCGTACCCATGTTATACTTTCTTTATCTTCAGTTTCTCTCAAAACCTCTGCCTATACCAGCTAGCATCAAACCCTGGTGGCTCAGCCTCCAATACTTATCCTTAAATTTTCCTTCTCTCCATTCCCATCACCCATGTTCCCACCATCACTCTCTCTCACCAAACCACTGTAGACCATCTCCTAGCAGTGTTCCCACTTCTACCTTGCCCCTTCAAGTCCACTCACTACTCTAAGCCAATTTAAAACTGCTTCGTTGGAAAACAAGTTTATCTGAGCTTTCTTTTTCAAATAAACCTCTTGTACTAGTGGCTTTAGGAAGTCATATTCATTGGCTTATGGAAATTGGCTTATCGGACCCCTCTGCTCATTCATTTAAGAAAACATTTCCCAAAGCTCTACTATACATACTATTTTAGGTGCTGGGAAGATAGTGATGTCCAAGAGAGATGCACTTTTTACTCCCACAACAATTACAGTCCAGTGTAGTGGGTCTCAAACCTCAGCATGTGCTGATCCACAAGGAGAATTTATTGAACTCTCAAAGACTCTCAGGTGATGATGGACATGTTTGGGACCACACTTTGAGGACCAATGGTGTAATGGAAGAGAAATCAAAATCCATAGATAAATACTGCCAATTTTACTACATACCACCCTGGTGTCTGATCCTCTTTGATTTCAGAAGCTAATCAAGGTCAGACCTGCTTAATACTTGGATGGGAGAACATTTGGGAGTATGAAGTGCTGTAGCCTTGGGAAGAGAACCTGGCAGCCCACCCACAAGACAATCATCCATTGAAAATCCTCTGAATAGCAGAGAAGCACTGATGTAATGCTGGGCATGGCACAATGTCAGGTAATGGTGGTTTTTTGTTTTTTTTTTTTCAGTACTGAGGGTTGAACCCAGGGCCTTGTGCTTGCATGCTTTGCAAGTGCTGTACCATTAAGCTACCCCTCAGCTTTTTTTTTTTTTTTCTAGTTTTTGAGACAGAGTCTCGCTAAATTATGCAGATAGCCTCTGGTCTCAAACTTATGATCCTCTTGCCTCCGCCTCCCAAGCTGCTGGGATTACAGGTGTGTACCACTGCACCCGGCTCCATCAGGTAGTGTTTTATTCTGTTGTACATAGGGTTGCTATGAGTTTGATCTGATTCAATAGTACCTAACAACAACATGAAGAAACAACAGGTAGCCAGAAAGGGACCTCCCTAAATTTGGGTCGGCAAGGAAATTCTCTTTGAAAAGGTGATACTAATGCTTAGACCTAAAGGAAGAGTAGGAGTTAACCATGTCTGGCAAAGAATATGCAACAGACAAATGAGTACATACAATGTCCTTGCTGTGGGAAAGAGCTTGCTGTATATAAGAAACAAAGGGAAAACTGTTGTGTCTGGAGAACAGAAAGACAAAGATGAAGTTCAAGAGAGATGGAGAGATACAATAATGGAGGGCCTTCAAGAATTCAGTACAGACTATATTTTAAATGCAGTGTGATGCTTCTGAAGGAGTTTTAGGTTACACTGGAATACAGAGTGGATGTTAGGGGGAATGGAGGCACTGGCTAGGAGGCTCTGGTCCAGGTGAGAGAAATTGGTGGCTGGGAGTAGGATGGTGGAAATGGGGAAAGGAGGTGGATGAGGAGATGGATCTTGGAAGTTGAGCTAGTGGGACTTGGTAACAGGATGTGGGCAGAGGATGCAAGGAAAATGCAGAGTTAGAGATGATTCCCAAAATGATTCCATTGAATAGGGCAAGATAATGGGATTTGTTTAAAAATAATCTGCTGGGAAAGGTATAGGCCTTTATGGGGCTTTGCTTGCTGGAATACAAGCCTAGGGTGCTCCCATGGCTCTATTTTCTGCTCACAGACTCACTCCACAGATCCTTCATGCCAGCCTCTTCCATACTCCTCTCATCTCCCCCAGTTCTGCCAGTCCTCTTGTTGCTCATTTTCTAGTTTTACGATAATTTATATGGGGAACTCCCTGTTAAGGATTCTCCTTCTTAGAGAATTTGCCTGGCTTATGGAAGTAGTAGATTCAAAATCAGCAGAGAATTTGGATAAACTGAGAATTCCCAGGCACCCTTCCTGAGATGCAAACCTGGGCAAGGCTCAGGTATCTGCTTTAAAGTAAACACTGAATGAAACTAATTCTGAGGAGGAAAATACTACTTATATCCTGCTACTCAACAACATCAGCATCACTTGGGAATTTGCTAGAAATGCAGGTTCTTGGGTCTATCCTATACTTCTAGATCAGAATCTGCATTTTAAGATTGCCTTTGTTCCATCGTGTAATCAATTTGAGAAGCCCTGTCTGGATAGTGCAGCAAAACTGACTTCCATTGTGTCTCCTAGTGAACTTTGGAGAAGCCAAGCTCCTGCCTGCCTTGGTTCCCTGGGGGTTCTGGCTGTTCTTTTATAAAATCTTGGTCAGTCATATTGGCATGAACCAGCCTAGGCTTTGCCTCCCCTTTGTGCTGTGCCCTAGGTAGATGGCATGTCTTTGGAAAAGGGAAAGGGCTTTGCCCAAGGTGACTGGCTGCCCTGGGCAGGGACTTACTGGATTTCTTTTTCTGTGAATGGTGAGTTAGAGCCTGAATATTCCTGAAGCTTCTTACCCCTGGGGAGACCTCTCCACTCACTGAAGTTTTATTGCTTTTAAAATCTATTTTATATTCCATTATGTGATCCCACTATCCTCCCCCTCACTCCCCTGATGTACATGCTACATTCTAATCTAAGTTAGAACATTTCATCAGATGGTCTGCGATTAAAATCCAATAAGATTTAAAGCAGAAGGAAAGTCCAAAATAAAGCAGATGCCAAGTAATATGCAGGGTCTAAATGAAATTCCATATCAAGCCTTCTGAACAGATTTTGGGGACCATTTCTGAGGTCTGTGTTTAAAAATGAAGCAAAACAATAATAGAGACAATCTCCTCCTGCCTCTTGCCATATTTCTGTGTCTTTAAACTTAGGAATTAATATTATCCTCAAGGGCTTAGTACATGTATTAGCCACTTGCTATGTACTAGATTTGTATTTTAGTACTATGGGCTAGGTGTCTCCTCTGCATGACTCTTCCTTTCTGGATGGCAGTTTCTCTGTCCAGCACCATCTCTCTCCCCTTGGAGGCAGTATCTCTGCCTTTCAGGGCCAAAACAGGCTGGAGAGCATGGGATCTATTCTGGCTATCCCTCATAAGTACCTATTATGGAGCATGTTTCTCAGTATATGTAACTGGGTGTAATTGGGTCCAACTTATACTTTCTACTCCTTTATAATTATTTTCTCTCCCATTCTGTGCAGGAAAATGTATCCTCTATATAACCCCTTACTTTCAAGTAGCAAACAAAGCTGAAGCCAGGCACAGTGCCATGCACACGCTGACACCTTCACTCAGAATCTCCATTAAAATTCTCAGCATAAATAATTTTTGCTTTCTACAGCATTTCTTTTTTTGGGAACCTAAGGAATTGTCATAATTGCCATGTGCGAAGCATGGGCGATGTGGAAGGAGAGACAGAGTGCAATTAATTTTGTCATTGATTTGGGGGATGCTCGCTCTTCCTTGGTAAAGTAGACTCACGCATCCTCCACCTTGCCCTAACATACATCAAACTGAGAATGGTGAGAAGTAGGGCTGGGAAGGAGGAGCTGTGTGTGCAGGAATACAATGGTGCTGTTTATGTGCAATTATTTTCTGTACAGGCTACCAGAGTGGGAGTGAGAGAAGGGAGCTGAGCTAAAACTCCAGTCAGTTGCTTTTGTTGCCTGTTAAACTGGAGGAGGATGAAACTGCAGGGAGGTTCTCTGTTATCTGTTATTCAGTTTTAAATATTTCAATTATGCTTCTTCATTGGTATGGAAAATTGAGAGTTGGCTATAAAACGCTTATAAAAATAAGCATACTTTCAGCAGTTTAATTACTTTAATGAAATGGAGATAAATATTTGTAAGTGAAGAGCTTGCTCATAGATAATGCAAGTAGAATACATGTATTATTCAGAAAATGACTTAATTAGTTTTTAATTAGTAGAAATTGCAATAATTTTTCAGTGTATCTTCTATTGGAATGGTTTTTAATAATAAAAAAGCATGTGAATATCCTTTGTAGAAAGCATTTACTGTAAAGTAGGATAACAGATTTGTTATTTCAACTAGAAAAATTTCAGTTCTATTATAAGCTAATTATAGTTCAACTCATCTTAGCAATGCTCAGTGTAGTCCATCCCATATGTCATCTTTAGTATGTATACATCCAGACACATGAAACAACTGGAGAATGACTTGGTTTCTGGATTCTATCACCCTTTGGAAGCCTTAGGTTTTCATCCATCCCTTCATCCATTTACCATTATTTTATGCATACCTTTAATACTTCTGGCGTGCAGGGAATAGCACCAGGTATTAGAGATTTAAAGTTTTCTAAGACCCAGAACCCTAGGAGAATTCAAAATCCAATAGAAGAGTTAGAACTATAAATGAAAAATGACAATTTTGTAAGTGGCATTCTACAACCAAATATTGAGTGGTTTAAAAACAAAGATAGAGGAGCAACTAACTCCTACCAGGGCTTCAGAGAAGAGCACCTAGAAGAACTGATTTTCAAAATTTTCTAAGACCTTCCAAGCATTTGAAGCAAGAAGAAAACCATGGAGGTATGAAAATAAATAGGTATATTTAGAAAATTATATGAGCTAGAAGGGAGTAGCTGGAACAGACGTTTTTCAGGGACTTAACTTTCATACTTTGGAATATATTTTAAGTATATGTTTCTCTAATTATTAAAGTAATGCATGCTCATTATGGAGGGTTTGGAAAAAAACAGAAAAAATTATCATGAATAAAATAAAAATCACTTGTAACCTTACCTATTTTTCATGGTATGATACTTCTTACTTTTTTTCTCTGCTTAAAAACTCATTTAAAAGAAAAACAGCAATAAGATTGTTTTGCATAAACAATGTTATATGTTGCTTCTTTCAGTTGTGCAAATAAGCATTTCCCCACATCATTCAAAATTACTGGTGAATGTGATTTTTAATGGCTGCATAACAGTCCATAATATGCATATATGTATAATGTGTAATTTATTAAAGCTATCTTCTGTTGTTGACATTTTTATTATTTCCATTTATTATAATAATAAATAATGCTATAATAAACATATTTGCACATAAATTTGCCTGCATTTCTGATAATTTCCTTAGGGTAGTTATCCAGAATTGAAATTACTAGAACAAAAGATATAAAAATTTTAAGACTTTTGGTGCATATTATTTAACTGTTTTCACAATGGGGAATATTAAGCAAGATATAAAATATAAAGGGCTGGGGTTTAGCTCAGTTGACTGAGTGCTGCTCTGTACTCTGTGAGGCCCTGGGTTTGATCCCCAACACTGCAAAAATGGGAGAAGGACCTGGCAGGCCACTCCTGAAACAAATCTGAAAAAATCAGCTATTAAAAACTCTGTGAATAGCAGAGAAGCCCTAACATAGTGCAAGGCATATTAGCATCATGGAGTACATTCTGTTGTACATAAAGTTGCTGTGAGTTGGACCCGACTCAACAACACCTTACAACAACAATAAAAAGATATAAACACTATTGGATAGCAGGGAATTTTTATAATATTTTAAGGTTTTAATATTTTCCAGATTGATAGAGAATATAGTACCTCATTGCTGGGGTTGTTTACATTTTCTTAGTTATGTTTATGTATCCTATAGTTTGCCTGCAGCTGTACCACTGTGGTGACCAATCCCATCAGATTTCGGAAGCTCAGCAGGGTCAGGCCTGGTTAGTACTTGGATGGGAGACTGCCTGCGAACGCCAGGTACTGTAGGCTTGAAAGAAGGACCTGGCAACCCACTGTCCCGCTACCCCAAACCCCCCAAAACAATCTGCATTGAAAACTCTATGAATAGCAGAGAAGCACTAAAAATACTGTTTCCCCTGTTGTATGTAGGGTTGCTATGAGTTGGACACCAACTTGACAACACCTAACAACAACAGCAACAAACATATAGTTTAAGCAGCTATTAGTGATGGACTCTGTTGTTTTTGTATACATTTATATTTTATTCCTGGAATTATCCATGTCTTTTCCCTATTTTCATATGGTGCCATGATTTGAATATAAAATGTCCCCTAAAGATCTTGTCATTTGGTCTCTAGCTGGTGGTGTTGTTCTGGGAGGTTGTGGAACTTTGGGAGGTAGGTCTAGCTTGGCAGAAGTGAGTCACTGGGGGTGGGCCTTTGGAGGTTTTTATCCATGACCTCCCCCACATGTGTGTCAGTTTGCCATTCTGTGGGGCTTGTGTGTAGCTGTGATGCTAAAAGCTATGCTAGTAGTATGATAGATACCAGCAGGGTCACCCATGGTATACAGGTTTCTGCTGAACTTTCAGAGTAAGACAGACTAGGGAGCAGGACCTGGCATCCCACTCCTGAGTTAGGCATTGACAACCCTCTGAATAGCAGAGAAACAGTGTCAGATATAGTGCCAGAAAATGAGCCCCCTCAAGTTTGAAGGCATTCAAAAGACACCTGGGGAAGAATTGCTTCCTCAAAGTGGAATTGATCTTAATGACAGGAATGGAGTAAAGCCCCAGTGACCTCCTTTTGCTGATGTGGCACAATTCAAAAAGAAAAGGAAAACTATAAACATCCATTAATAATTAGAACATGGAATGTATATAGTATGAATCTAGGAAAATTAGAAATCATCAAAAGGGAAATGGAGCATATAAACATTGACATTCTAGGCGTCAGTAAGCTAAAATGGACTTCTTGTTAGGAACCACTGAGTTAGTGTCTGACTCATAGCAACCCTATGTACAAGGGATGAAACACTATTGTTGTGCTTCTCTGTTATTCATAGGGTTTTCAGTGGTTGATTGTTTTTTGGGAGCGGGTTGCTGGGTCCTTCTCCCAAGCCTGTGCATCCAGTGTTCCCAGGCAGTCTCCCATCCAAGTACTAACCAGTCTGATCTGGCTTAGCTTCTAAACAGCATCAGATGTCACAGTGGTAGGGCTGCAGGCAAAATGGACTGGCATGGGCTATTTTTAATCAGATATTCATATGGTCTACTATGCCTGGAATGACAGATTAAAGATAAATGGTTGCATTCATCATCAAAAAGGACATCTCAAGATCTGTTCTGACATACAATGCTGTCAGTAATAGAGTAATTATCCATCTGCCTAAAAGAAGGCAAGTTAATATGACTATTATTCAAATTTAGGCACTGACCACAAAGGCTACAAATGAAGATAGGGGAGTGGTTTTTTTCTTTTTTTTTTAACCAGCTTTTGCAATCTGAAATAAGTAAAACCTGCAGTCAGGATGTGCTGATAATTACTGGTGACTGGAATGCAAAACTTGGAAACAAAGAAGAAGGATCAATTTGGAAAATATGGCCTTGGTGACAGAAATGATGGTGGAGATTTCATGATGGAATTTGGTCAGACAAAAGACCTTTTCATTGTAAATACATTTATTCACCAGCATAAACAGTGACTATACACATAGAATCCACCAGGTGGAACATACAGGAACAAAATTGACTACATTGATGGAAAGAGACAATAGAAAAGCTCAATATCAAATGTCAGAACAAGACCAAGTAATGATTGTGGACCAGACCACCAATGGCTCATAGGCAGGTTCAAACCGAAACTGAAGAAAATTAAAACAAGTGTCCAAGATCCAAGGTATAATCTTGAGTATATCCCATCTGAGTTCACAGACCACTTCAAGAAGAGTTTTGATGCGTTAGACAGTAATGATAGAAGACCAGGTGAGTTGTGGCAGGACATCAAAGACATCATTCATAAGGAAAGCAAAAGGTTACTAAAAAGACAGAAAAAAAGAGAAGACCAAATTACATGTCAAAAGAGACTTTGAAACTTGGCATTGAATGTCCAGCAGCTAAAGTAAAAGGAAGTAATGTTAAGGAACTAAAAAGAAGATTACAAAGGGCAGCTGGAGAAGACAAAATCAAATATTATAATGATATGTGCAAAGAGCTGGAGATAGAACACCAAAAGGGAAGAATATGCTCTGTTTTTCTCAAGCTTAAAGAATTGAAGAAAAAGATCAAGCCTTGAGTGGCGTTAGTGAAAGATTCTTACAGAGAAAATATTAAACAATGCAAGAACCATAAAAAGAAGATGGAAGGAATATAGAGTCATTATGCCATTGAAGGACAAAATGTAAGCTCCCTTGAAGGAATTGGCAAAACACAAGTCTCCAAGAATTGATGGAATACCAATAGAGATGTTTCAACAAACAGATGCAGCCCTGGAGGTACTACTTGTTTATTCCAAGTGACTTGGAAAATAGCTACTTGGCCAACTGACTGGAAGAGATCCATATTTGTGACTATTCCCAAGAAAGGGGATCCAACCAAATGTGGAAATTTTCAAATAATATCTTTAATATCACATTTAAGCAAAATTTTGCTAAAGATCATTCAAATGCAACTGCAGCAGTATATAGACAGGGTACTGCCAGAAAATGAACACAGATTCACAAGAATTCATGGAAACAGGCATGGTGCATGATTGCTGATGTCAGATAGATATTAGCCAAAAGCAGAGAATACCAGAAAGATGTCTACTTATATTTTATTAACTATGCAAAGGCATTTGACTGTTTGCATCGTAACAAAATATGGATAACACTACAAAGAATGGGAAAACCAGAGCACTTAACTACTCATGAGGAATCTGTGCATGGACTAGAAGGCAATCATTTGAACATGGAAACACTGCCTAGTTTAAAGTTGAGAAATGTGTGTGTCAGGGCTGTATCCTTTCACTGTACCTCTTCAAACTCTATGCTGAGAAAATTATCAGAGAAGCTGGACTTTATGAAGAAGAATGTGGCATCATGATTGAAGACAGACTCAACAACTTGCATTATACAGATGACACAACTCTGCTTACTGAAAGTGAAGAGTATCTGAAACATTTTCTATTGAAGATCCAAGAACACAACCTTCAGTATAGATTTCACGTCAACATCAACAAAACAAAAATCCTTATAACTAGGTCAGTGTGCAACTTCATAATAAATGGAGAAAAGATTGTGGTTGTCCAAGATTTTGTTTTACTTGGTTCTACAATCAATACCCATGAAAGCAGCATTCAAGAAATCCAAAGATGAATTGCATTGGGAAAAGCTGTTGCAAAAGACCTCTTTAAAGTGTTGAAAAGTAAAAATGTCACATTGAAGACAAAAGTGCACCTGACTCTTTCCATGGTATTTTCAGTCACATCATATGGTTGTAAAAGCTAGACAGTAAAGAAGGGAGACAGGAGAATTGATGCTTTTGAATTATGGTGCTGGAGACAGATAGTGAATCTACCATGGACTGCCAGAAGAACCAATAGATCTCACCTTAAAGAAGTGCAACCAGAGTGCTCTTTGAAAGCAAAGATGGTTAGATTTTGTTGTATGTATTTTGGATATGTAATCATGAGGGACCAATCCCTGGAAAAGGACATCAATTTTGGGAGAGTGGCAAGTGAACAAAAAAGGAAGACCAGATGGATTGACGCAGTGTTTTCAACAATGGGCTTAAACCTTAAAAAGATTGTGTGCCTGGCACATAATGGGGGAGTGCTTCTTTCTGTTGTATATAGGTCTCTATGAGTTGAACCCAACTCAAGGGCACCTAACAACAGCAAATCCATGATCTATGGCTCTGCTCACACTCTCCTTGCTTCCTGCTCACAAAGTTGTCCTTATATCTGCCATGGATCTTGCCTCGTGCCACTGCCACATCTGCCCCACTGCTGTTATAGACTGATCTACTAGGTGTCTGTCAGTTTGTCATGCTGTGAGAGCTTGTGTGTTGTTTTGGTACCGAAAGCTATGCCACTGGTATTTTGGATAGAGCAAGGTATCCTATAGTGGACAGGTTTTAGCTGAGCTTCCAAACTAAGACAGACTAGGGAGAAGGACCTGGCTACTCACTCCTGATACAATTAGCAATTGAAAACTCTATGAATATCAGAGAAGCACTGTCAAATATAATGCTGGAAAATGAGCCCCCTAGGGTAGAAGGCCCAGGGAAGAATTGCCTCCTCAAAGTATAGTTGACCTTAATGATGGGAATGAAGTAATGCTCCAGGGGCTTCCATTTGCTGATATGGTATGATTCAAAATGAGAAGAAACATAGTGGTTGCAACACTGGGCTCAAACATAAAAACAGATTGTGTGCATTACAAAGTGTTGGATAGAGTTTCGTTCTGTTATACATAGAGTTTCTATGAGTCAGATTCAACTCAACAGCACCTAACAACAACAGGTATCTTTGAGCTCTCAATAAATCTCTTTTCTCCACAAATTGGTTTCAATTGGTTTTTCTGCTATAGTGATGACAACTGACTTATACAGATGTTTTAATATTTTCATTATTGATTTGTTATTTTATTGACAAGTAAATAAAGTCAAATATGTAAAAAACCCCTTTGAGATTTGTTCCATTTTTTAATATTTTTGCCTCATTTGACCTAGTATTCTCAGGATCTCTTAGCCCTGTTTCTGTGTGCTCATAGGTTTCTCATCTTCTGCTGTGTGAGTATCCTTCCTTTGTGAAGGGTGTGGCCTAAGTTCTTCCTAAGAGAATATATAGAACGCTATGGAAAGGAAAATGAGTACTTTAGATATTCATTAGCTTTATACCATATAATGTCAACAAAATATTTGCTACTTCCTATATTTAGAAAGAAAAACTAGTTCTCGGAGCTGCAGATGAAGAAAGTAAATTTTGGTTGGATGTCATTGCTTTTTGTCATTCTGGAGTATAATGGAGGCTGTGACTACTCAAGGGAGAGACTGAGGAACCAGATCACATCCTAGGCTTGTGGTAGCATCTAAGCCAGTGTATGTGCTGTGTAAGTGTGTGTGTGTCCTGTTTGGTTCAGGCCTCTGAAATAGTTCAAGAAGTGATATCTGATGATTTCTTAATGTTATCTTGAGTAGGTGATAAAGGGATTTTGTTGAAAAAATGTCTGATTGATATCTAGGCCTTTCACCAACTGCCTTAAAAAAGAACCTGTGAATTAATTTGGGGCCAAATAGGGAGAAAAGAATATTGATCTCCTGTGAATTAATTTGGAGCCAAAAATTCTCCTAAATTCTCTAATTTTATGTCAAATCACCTCGTTATCAAATTAAAAGGCAAACAATAAGCAAGAAAGATACTTGACATAACTATAATATTCTGATGAGAAAGTTCCCCATTCTTTTAAGATATTGAAAAAAATTCTTGTCTGTTCCTTTTGCCAAATAGAGTTTAGAACAACCTGTCAAGCTCTAAACTTCAACCTTCAAAAATTACCCAATAAGAAATAATTAGAAATGCAAAGATGTATGTAAGATTTTTTGAAGGTTGTTTGTAGGTTTGATGAATTGACATTGGAGATCAATGAGGCTGAAGCTCAATGAACATATGAGTTTTCAGTTGTCTCATAACATCACACAAAAAGAAGAAAATGGGTAAGCCCTC
>VMDO01028898.1:0-23308 GCA_007922755.1 Pedetes capensis
AAGCAAAAATAAACCTCTTATTATCAAAACTTTTAGAAAGTCTTCTTAAAACAAAAATTCAAATCTTTCATGTACTATATTAAATTATCTTTCATACTCAATAATTTCTTTTCTATATTTACCAAGATGATAAAGTTGGATTTTCCTTCCTTCCTTTCTTTTTTCTTTCTCTCCTCTTTCTTTCTTTCTTTCTTTCTTTCTTTCTTTCTTTGCTTTTTTGTCTTTCTTCCTTTCTTTTTTCAGTACTTGAATGTTGAACTCTGGGCCTCGTGAATTCTAGGCAAGTGTGCTGCATCCCAGATCCTTTTTTATTTTTTATTTTGAGACAGGGTCTTCTTAAATTGCATAAGCTACTTCGGAGCCTTGAACTCTTCATCTCCTTGCCTCAGTCTCTGCAGTACCTGGGGTTATAGGTGTGCACCAAGGCACCAGGCTGGGTGTCTTTTATTTGCTTGAAAATTTGACTAGTGTGATTGAGGAATCAAAAATTTAATTTACTTACTTTCAATTTAAATTGTAAACTAATAGCAAGTTACTAGAAAACTTTAATGAACACTTGGAGCATTTTAGATTTGTGAACCTCCATTTACCACCATAAATTTCGGGCAATTTAAATCAAAATGAAATTCTAGACAAGTTAGGATATATGTAAATTAAGATCAGATAATTCCAAAGGTATTTGGTGTGGAAATTGAAATGTGTTCTATGTGTAAAATACACAACCTATTTTAGTGACTATGTTAAAAAAAGAAATGTAAAGTTTCACTAATACTTTTGACATTTCATACATGGTAAATGATAATATAGTAGATGTATTTGGTTATATAAAATGTACAATATATTCTTGATTCTTATCCACACCCTTTCAACAGTTTTAGTGGGCTACCAAATCAGACCCAGATTAGAATTGTATGTGAATTGGATTTGGGTAGAGAGACTTTAAAATTTAGGTTCATTTGTTTGTTTGTTTGTTTGTTTTTTCACTTTTCCTTAATGTGATTATTGGAAATTTTACATGTTTCTCAGCAGTGGTCTAGATGTAGATTTCTTATTTCCCTCACCGCTCTGTGAGCAGAGTGACAGCATAACCAAGACCATCATAGTATCTTCCTCACTGGTTTTCCAGGACTTTTACTTCCAGTCTAATTCCCATCTATTAGCCAAAGTGCTGTTTCTAATGCAAAAGCATCCTCTGCCTAGTATCTTCCATGATTCTTTCCTATTTCCCTGGGTTAAATTCTAATGACTTTAAGCACTTAAATTGTCCACCTCAGTTCACTTTTCTAAACTCATCTCTCATTAATCCTCTTCAAACACAGTGTTCCTGTCATAATTTTGTACTTTCTTGCTGAAGAAATTTGTCCACACTGCTTCCTCCACAGAACATCCTCTGTGCCCTCTTTCCCTTTACTAAAGCTCACTTACCCATCACACTTAGCTCAGATAGATAATATTTCACTCACTGGTAAGTGTTTCTTGATACCCACACTAAGGTTTGTTTAGGTCCTTTTCCATGTTGTTCCAAATAGCTACAAGGCATCTACACTACATTATCACTATCTTTCTGATTGAGCATCTCCTTAAAACTATGGGATTGAAAGTGCAGAAAATGTGGGAGAATGAAAGCAAATAGGAAAAACTCATCATATATGGTTTTGAATTCTTTTAAGTAAATCTATTGTTCCCTTTGGGAAATGGACCCGGCGACACACTCCCAAAAATCAATCTGCCATTGAAAACTCTATAAACAGCAGAGAAGCACTGACAATAGTGTTTCGCTTATTCTACTCAGGGTCTCTGTGAGTTGGATGTGACTTGATGGCACCTAACAACAACATTGTCTCCTTAATCCATGCTATTATACGATTCTTAAATCAACAGTATCTTTTGTTTGAACCTACTTCCTAGATGAACCTTATGGTAACATATGGCCTTCAACATATGCTAAAAGATTTGCAAAGGTTAGTGAAAACTTTTTAGCTTGAGGAACAACTTTGTGACCAAGAAAAATGTACCACTCTTGATGAAAAGTGAGTAAATCGAGCGACAGATTTATGGGAGTCAAAACCAACAATTTTTCCTGTTGAGTGAATTCACCTTGACAGGACAGAGTCAATGGAGACCAGACTCTCTGGCAGGTGGATGCATCTACCTTTCTCCTCAGGATGGTACAAGGAGGTGCTGATGTTTCTCCCAATGCCCCGTTTCCTACACTTTTTGAAACCAAAAAGAAAACATCAAACTAGTTTCACTTTTCTTTCTGCCTCACCCCAGACACAGGTAATCCAACAATTTCAAATGGTATTCTAAATATCTTCAAATTCAAACGGAAAATTGCCTGTGTAAATACCACTTTAAGTGTGTTATTCACTGAATTACTACTTGGAATCAATAGGAGTGCATTGATATGTTTGCTCTCTTGCTTACCTCTTTGATTGTTAAGTGACTTTTCTTGTTCACTTTGTAGTAACTTCATCTCAAATGAAGTTGATGCTATAACTACAAAGTTAAAGCCAAATATCACCTACTAAATCAGAATTATCTGAGAGGGGCTGTGGGCACCATTCATCTGTCTAACTTGGAAAGTTTCTCAACTTTGGGCTGAATCTTGAAGGAGTGTAAAGCATTAAGGAGGTAGTTTATAAGCTCTTTATATCACAACTTCAAACACCATTGCCTACTTTTCCATTCTAGACTACACAAGAACACAAACTTTTCAACAGTTTTCTATTGTCAATAGTGACTTTTCAAAGTCTTCTTTTGGATCTCTTTCATTGAGGTATTTTCCTTTTACATTGATAATTCAAAAAAATAAAAAGGAAGACACTGAGAATGTACTGAAATTGGTAATGGAGTGAGTAGGAAAATAATCTGTAAGTAAAAAACGCTACTGATTATTAATCATGTAACTGATTTAAAGAATAACTAAAACAAAAAATAAATTTTTGTTTATTAAAGTATCTGCCTTTATGCTAGAATATATTAATTCATTTGCTTGGCATTTATAATGTGGCTGATATTACTATTCTATTCTTGATAGGTCTTTTGATAATTGTGTTGGTAGAGATTCAGGGCAATTCATACAGGACAATGTATCAGATTGGCAAGTACAATGTACTTTCTTTGCTTTAGAAATGAAATTTAAGGTATAGATTACGGGTTTATGATTCACATTAAGCAGCTTGTTGGGCATTATTACCTTGTAATCTGTTTAATAACCTCAACTCTCTCTCTCTCTCTCTCTCTCTCTCTCACTCTCTCTCTTTCCCATATTCTCCTTTTTCTCTCTCTTCATAAAATGGGGATAACTCTTGCCAGAATTTTGACAAATATTAGATAAAATATCATATATACAATTCATGAAAACACTAGATACACCATAAAAGTTTGGTTCCTTCCTCTGATGTTTTTAGGCCTATTAAATAACTTAATTAAAATTATATTTGCATTGTGTGTTGAAGATTTAACCTTTGGTTTAGAAGGCATGTATTTTATTTTATAATGTTTCTGATTCATGGTTTATGCTGGACATTTTCAAGTGCAGAGTAATAATTTTAAAACTAACTATTAATTCTGAGGTAAACATTCCAGAAATATATTATCTTACTATGGTATTTACAGAGAAAAGAAAACATTCATTTCTTATGATATTGAGAGAAAATTTTGCTTAAAGTTCACTAAAGAAAATACTATAATGAAAATATCAATGAAAATTAATAGTGAAGTGAATATGCTTGTAGAATTTTTTTAACCATAAGAAATAAAAGATTTAAATGTCAATGATTTGAGGTCCAACTTAGTTTTTTTAATTGCAATAAATGCAAATCCCCTATTATGGTGAATTATTATTTAATGTTTGTGATGCCAGAAAAATGTGACTTTTTATGTGTGGTAAATAATACATCCATGTCATCTCAGATAATCCAATAAATACTACCAGATTGCAACACTGTCATAACACCAAGATTCAAATTTAGAATTGGGAAAAACTTATTTGGAAGTCATTGGATATCTTTAACCCAAATATATAAAATAAGGAGGAACACATAAACTACTATTTGCTCTTTAATAATTGCTCTTCATAGGATGTCCTACAATTATAGAAACCAAGATCCAAAAATGTTCTAAATTACTTTGGTCAAAATGAAAAATCAATTTTATATCCATAAATTTGCCAAAAATTCAGTGATTAATTTTGTTTAGTAGATACTTTTGCACATAATATGGTAGAAATGACAGCTTTTTGTCACTTTTGTCTTTTGAAATAAAATATTCTTTTCTTTTTTTCTTTTTCTTTTGGAGAAGCAATGCTCTTATATGATTTTTATCTAGAGGAAAATTAGCATAACTTTATTTTTACAAACAACTTCCACAATAATTTCTTATGAAATTTGAATTATTTAAAAGTTATTTATTGGAACATATTGAAAATTACTTTTTAAGTACTGCTTTCCTTTGGTGTAAATTCCTACTTCACTTCAGAGAGAAACATATTCATCCCTCAACTGAACTTTACTTGTAATCTGTAGTTATACACTTATAATCATCACCTTTACACATTCCTGTCTTAGCATCCTAACAAAACCAGTATGTTTAAGAAGCATTTACATCAGTTATTTGGAGCATGAGCCTCTTTCAAGCAAATGATGGTAGCTAAATTAACAGCTTATCTTTCTGATATCTATTTAACAAACACTATATAATGAAAATATGAACTCTTGAGGCCACAGCAGCTTTCTCAAGAGCAGAATCACAGGATGAGTGTATAGGGATGGGTTGTTGTGTAACAAAAGTGAGATTAGATAAAGCATCAGATGCTATATTGATCATGGAAGTTATCAAGGAACTCTTCAGCAACTATTTATTATGGGTATAAGTATTTTACATATATTAAAATGTTTAATCATTATAAACTGCATATGAAGTACTGCCATTATTATACCTATTTCCAGAAGAATAAAGTAAGGCACAGGGAAGTTAAATAGTTTGCCCAAGATTAAAAATCTGAGTAATGGATCTAGATTTTCACCTATGAGAGACTATGAGTGTTTATATTCATGCTGCAAAGGAAGAAAAGAGCAAATACCTCACTGTTTTCTTTTCTGCATTGGAAGGAATGTTGAGCCTCTTTTAAAACTTTTGAGGAAGAGAGGGTATCAGATGCCTAGTGATCCAAAGAGGGGCCACAATTGGCCAGAAGTGTTGTGAGTGTGGAAGAGCATTCCCTGCATGGTAAAAGGCATTCATGAAAACATCCAGATCAACAGACACACAGTATGGTCAGAGCAATAAGGAGCAGTGTGTGTTCCTAAACCCCAAAGTTCTAGGGAAAGTCTGGTGGAGATGAAGAGAGAACATAAAAGATTAGTGTGCCAACTAGGTCAGATTTTAGACCATGTTAAACATCAAACAAAGAAGTTTAGGAGTTTTCCTATTGGTATTGGACACTCATCAAGGATTTAGCCAAGGGAAATGATTTTATACACAAGTGGTATTGATAGGCTTTTGAGCAATAGGTAAAATTTTTTTCTTGGTGCTAATTTCTGCTGTTAGTATTTATTTTGTAAAATGCTTTACTCTGATTTGCTAACAAGATAACAGGAACATCTCATATTCCAATATAATTTTGATTGTGAATAATACTTGAGAAAATATGATATAAAAATCAAACACTTTCATATACTATTTCTCATGTGATCTTAAAATTAATTCCTTAGGATAAGTAATATTTAAGAGAATTTGGCTGGTTTGAATGTTAGCCAATGCTCTCAAGAAGGAGTAAGGACTAAAAGTATTTCATTAACCATTATAAGTTGCAAAACTTTTACATCTTTATGGTTGCTTGGAAAGGAGCTTGGGCATTTTCTGTTGTTTTCTTCCCTTCTGTGCTTATTTCTGCCATTTAATTAAATTTGAATATGATCATTGTATTCCACTACTAAACTGCTATTTGTTTTTCATTAAAAATCTATTCCTGGTTAGTTTATTTATATTACTTTATTTCAAAAGAAGATTTTGGAGTGAGATCTTCAAAGGAAAGCATATCTTAGTTTAATAAAAATGAAATAGGAAGGGATATCAGAACAGGAAAAAATATGGGAAGGCAAGGTTAAAGATAGTTTGTGTGATTTAGCTTCACAATGACTCAACTTACTTGAAATTAAAGCAAAAGGAGAAATATTATCATATACTGGTGCATTACCACTGAATCTATGAGTTTCTACATTTTAAAAAGGTACTTTTTCTAAGTATTAAATCCTAATAAAAATTTCACTTGTGTGACTTCATACGGGACATATAAATGCTGTAAAGGGTGTTCTCACCAACATTTAAAAAATAACTGCAAGATCCAGGCATGGTGGTGCATGCCTGTAATTCCAGAACATGGGAAGCTAAGGCTGGAGGATTAGAACTTCAAAGCTAAACTGGTCTGTATAGATACATGCTGAGATTCTGTCTGAGAAGAAAAAAAAAAAAAAAAGGCGGGTACATAGCTTAGTGGTGGAGTACTTTCCTAGCATGTGTAAGACTCTGGGTTGGATCCCCAGCAAGCAAAAAAGGGGGAGAGGTAAAGAGGCAAATTTTAAAGAACTATAGTATTGAAAATCAGTTTCACCATAATATCTAGAAATAAGCAACTTCTAGATACCACAAGGGGCTGGGATTTAGCTCAATTGGTAGAGCGCTGCACTGCATTCTCTTAGGACCCGAGTTCAATTCCCAGCACCGCAAAAGTGGGAGAAGGGCCTGGCAATCCACTCCTAAGGCAATCCCGAAACAGTCATCCATTGAAAACCCTATGAGGGTCACTATGAGTCGGATACCGACTTGACGGCACCTAACAACAACAACAGGTACCACAAATAAGATCGATTATGGTAAGTTCATTCATGTAAGATGATGCAATTTTAAATATTTTTATGAAGAAGTAAAAAATGAGCCGGGCTGGGATTTAGCTCAGTGGGTAGAGCACTGCGCTGCAGTCTCTGAGGCCCCGAGTTCAATTCCCAGCACCGCAAAAATGGGAGAAGGGCCTGGCAATCCACTCCTAAGGCAATCCCGAAGCACTCAGCCATTGAAAACCCTATGAGGGTCGCTATGAGTCGGATACTGACTCGATGGCACCTAACAACAACAACAACAAAAAATGAGCCATGAAAATATGCTGTAGAATGTTCTACTATGGGCAAAAATTTAGTTTTTCCATGTGTCTTATTCATTCATTCCTTTTGTCAATAGTTGTATGTGTAACTATGTCATAAAATACTGATTATAAGAAAACTATGTTGTTAGGTGCAGTCAAGTCAGGTTCAACTCATAGTGACCCTCATAGGGTTTTCAATGGATGACTGTTTTTCAAGATTGTTGGGGGGTGTACTGCCACATCCTTCTCACAAAGAAACCTATGGTGTGTAATTGATATATAATAATTTTATTATTCCTTTGATCATAGCAGAAAAATGCTTTCAGTTGTGGAAAAAAAGTATAATTTCTAGAGAGTAGCTCAGAATCTTTTCCCAATTATTTTCTATCTCTTCAAATAGATTATGATTTGTTTTGATTTCTTAACAAACTACGCCTGCAGCTATACCATCAGATCTCAGATCTAAGCAGGGTTGGACCTGGTTAGTACTTGGATGGGAGACCACCTGGGTACACCAGGTGCTGTAGGCTTGGTAAAAGGACCTGGCAACCCACTCCCAAAAACCAATCTGCCATTGGAAACCCTATGAATAGCAGAGAATCAGTGACAAGTGTTTCATCTGTTGTACATAGGGTCACTGAGTTGGACACTGACTTGACCAGCACCTGACAACAATAAAGTACAATGCATGCATAGGCATTTCTGACATCTCATTGCTATACCAGAACAATTTTTAAGTATCTTTTAATGAGAAAGATTTAAATGTATTCTCTTGAGATTATCAGGAAGCCTCTTTTTACATGGACCAAAACTATCTCATTTGATTTAACTGGCTGTTAAATCATTGTTGCAAGAGAAGCACTTTAAGTTGCTAGATTTCTGAGTTGCCCAGTAAGAAGTACACTATATTGTAGTAGGATAAGTGAAGACAAACAGTAATAATAGGTTGGCTTTGATTTTTCAAAAGAAAGGTTATTTAAATAGTAACATGGCTGTACTTTTTCAAAAGAAAGGTCATTTTTAAGGCTTACATGAATAGTACATGTTACCAGCCATATGTCTCTATTTATTGTTTAATTCTAAATGAACATTTATATCATTACATACAGATATTTTACTTAGAACAGATCCAAAATTTAATTGTTGAATATACATTCATCTTCTGCTCCTTTAGATATTTTCTCTAAGAAACTTTCACTAATTTAAACAAGAATAGTGTCCTATTTATAAAACAATTGGTGGTGGTGGTGGTGTTAGGTGCCATCGAGTTGGCATCCGACTCATAGTGACCCTCTGTACAACAGGGGAAACACTATTGTCAGTGCTTCTCTGCTGTTCATACGGTTTTCAATGGCAGATTGATTTTTGGGAGGGGGTTGCCAGGTCCTTCTCCCAATAAAACAATTAGGGTAACAAAAATGACTGTAAGTTTAAGGATTTGCTGTCTTGAGATGATGATCACATAAATTTGACTTTAATGGCATTGCAAAGGGAAGTAATCAGCTGAAGTCCTTGATCTGCATAATTTAATTAAAGCATTGTTAAATTTAAGCTAATATGTTGTTGTTATTGTTGTTAGGTGCCATTAAGTTGTGACTGACTCATAGCGACCCTATGTACAAAGGAAAAGTACTACCCTGCACTGTGCCATGCTGGGCACTATTGTCAGTGCTTCTCTGCTGTTCATAAAGTTTTCAATGGCTGATTGTTTTTTGGGTAGTGGGCTATCAGGTCCTTCTCCAAAGCCTACAGCATCTGGTATTCCCAAGAAGTCTCCCATCCAAGAACTAACCAAGCCCGACCCTGCTTATCTTCTGAGATATGATGGGATCAGATGCCATGGTGATATGGCTTACACATAGCAGCTTCTTAGTGTTTATAAATTTACTGAGCCCGAGGCCTTTCAGTGACACATGCTTTAAATGTGTGACTAATTCAGACCAACTAAGTAAAATAGAATCTTTTAACCATTAATCTGCATATTCCGTGCTTGTGTGAACTGAGAACACCAAGTGCCACCATAGATTGACACCTGAAAGATGTTACCAAAACAATTATCTTTCTTGTTTTCTATATTCATACTAAATAGCCCCAGTTTTATATTGAAAATTTGTCACTTTAGAATTGTTATATGTCTCTGTGTATTTATATATTTACATATTTAAACTCTCCCATGTAGAACAGGGTAAAGTTTGAGATTCTAACAGATGACAAGCAGGGGCTTCTACAGTCTGTGTAGGGATATTCTAGGGCTGCTTCTACCCAAAGAAATAATCTTAGCAAGAGCTGGAGGGCTTGGCAGCCAAGATGCAAAAGAGAGGGAGCTGAGAACTTTCCATGCAGTATTTCTGTTATGAGACCGAGAAGCTTTACAGACCAATTAAAGATGGGAAGGACACAAGAAGTGGCTGTCTGCTGTCTATCAGTGAATGTCCAGGAGTAGGTTGGAGGGAAAAAGGATTAATATTGGCTGACTCTGATGGCAGGACCACCTGTGTGATGGGAGTGCCATTGAAGATGTGACCTCCAGACTGAGAAGTGAGGTTCCTACAAAGGATAAAATGCAGGATGGACTGATTAGGGCCTTGAAGGCCAGGCTCTCTAAGCCTGTGCTCCCTATTCTCAAAATGGCCTGACTCTAAGACTTTGGTCAGCAGGGCCAGGCCAGATACCCAAGAAACTAATATTTTATCAGTAAAGAATGTAATTTTAAGATGCTGTCTTCTTTGTAGGCCCTCACAGCTGTTAGTTGCTTCATCAAGTTGTTTTTATTATCAAGGCTTCTTCTTCCTCCAACTGATTATCAGCTCAGTTGTGCCCTATGGGGCAGGGACCACCTTTAAAAGAAAAAGAAAGTAAAGGGATTAATCGGTGTTTCAAATGAACATTATGATAGATTATAACATTGCAGTAAAATTGATGATTCCAAATTTTCAAAGATTTTCTCACCAAAATTTTCACCAATGAAATATTTGAACCTTCTTATTTCCTACAAATTGTATGCCTGGTCCATCTCTTATTGATTTCTAGATCACCTAAAGATTCTTTTCATAATCTAATCAGCAAGCCCTGTGTACTCTGTCAGCTATGCCTTTCTGTACCCAGTTCCTCTGCATGCAGTGCCTGTAAGCATGATGGGCACAGTGACTACACTGCTCTGCCTACTTTGGTAGGCAGCCTTGCTAAAACACTGAGAAGGGGCCTGAGAAAGGGCCAGTGTAGTTAGTCACAGGGAGGCTGGAAGGGCGCTTTCTGAAACTAAGTGGTTCCATATTGTCACACTACTGCCCCAAACCATCACAGCCTGGAACAGCAATTTTGTTACATGATCTTGTTCTGGTACCACATGGAAGACTATTATGTGTGGATCCTATCTCTCTTAAAATTTTTATCTGAAGAGGTCTTCCCCTTTTAAAAATATTCTCATTTCATTGTGAAAACATGTAATTTAGGTAATTTGCTAATTGTCACATTGCATTGAAGTGATAGAAATGGTACAAAACTAAAAATATGATGAAATCTCCACATTTGAAACATTATGATGTTTTATTCCAGATAATCTATCACTGAATCAAGCATCCCTGTGGAAATATCTCTTATTTAGCAATGAAATCTCTCAGTCTCTCAAAAAAATAGATTTTTGGTAAACCAAGCCTACCTTAGAATATCCAGAAATGTCCCGGCAGATTTCAATAATCCTCGTATATGAATTTTGAAAACTGTTTGCTTCTACTCTCTTCTGGACTTGTCTCTGCAGGAAGATCACATTTCTTGCTCTTTTAATATCACACTGGGCCTTGTGACTGGTGTTAGCAGGTGAAATTTAAGAGAAATTCATGCATGCCATTTCGGAACAGAATTTAAAGAGGCAGCTCTTTTTCATCTGCTTTAAGATCATCATTTCTAGATAGGAGCAACTCACTCAAACTGGATTTTGGACTGAAAAAGAGAGAGAAGAGAGACACATTTGAACACCCCCCCAAAAAATAGGAGTAAGGAATACAACTTGATTTTTGTAAGACACTGAGACTTTTGGGATGTTTATTATCAGTCATAATTTAGCCTGAACTGGCTAATAGAGGAGTCAACACAGTGTAGCACAGGCTGCCTCTTCGTTTTCCATCGGCTCTGAAGAAATAGCACTCACATTCTACAGAGCCACAAGCAATCATCTTCTCTATGAAAATATGGGTTAATATTACTCAAGTAGACTTCATAGGAAAGAGTATTAATAATAGTTTGAAATACAGTATTGTAGAAGTAAAAGATGCTTTCCGTGTTTGCATGAGTTGAAGATAGTTCAATTGCTAATTTGTCTTTTTTTGCTCTCTCCTGGAGAAGTCCACTATAGCTGGCTCCACAGTGATAGTGAGTGATCTTTGAAAATTTCATGGTAAGTTGAAAGATCATTGATCATGAAATATGTGAGAACTAGATATAATTTTGGATCTGAACATTCCTAGTTTCAAAATTTTAAGAATAACTGTAAGAATTGTCAAGTTTTTCAACTTGCACTATTATAATCACCTTATTTGTTGTAATTTCAGCTACCTCTCCCCTCCCAAGCCCCTCTCACTCTAGGCACATGTATCTTTTCAAAATACATATCTGCTTCTATCATTTGGTTACTTATCATTCTTCAATAAGTCTTCACTGTCCATAAGAAAATCCTAAAATCTTTGACAATGTGCAGAAATTTTCCATGGATTGGCCCCCTTTCCCCCCACCCACCCAGTTTCATCTCTTAATACTTGTTACCTGAACTTTGTGCTGCAGCAATGTTGAACTACTTATTTTCCTCTGGATGAGACAATGGCATGCTGTCTTCCACCTCCAACTCTAGCCATGCTGCTGCCTCTTGTTTGCCTATCCTTTCACTGAAAGCTCCTACCTTCTGGTTTGTGATCTCCATTACAATTGTTTTGAACATGGGGAAATCATCTTTTGCTTCTGTTAATAAATAGTTGTGTTCTCTTACACATGTGGGGAAAAGTCCAAGATTTAAATTTGGGATTGAGAATAGGGTTGGCACAGAAGTTAAGAGGTAGTCTAGACTTGTCTTTCCAGGCAAAGCAATGCTCCACGTGGTTCAGTCAAACTCCTTAGTGTTCTGCAATTAGTAAAACATATTGTTTTAATTGATTTGTGGTACACATTTCCACCAAAGACCTCAAGAGGAAGGTGGTTGATGCTCTGACTGAATAAAGATGGACTTGGAAGAAAGCATTCACAACACCTAACCAGACATTGAGTTGTATCATAATTATTGTTTTATACATCATCCCTTCATTGTAGGCTGTGATTTCAAAGGATGTGGTACAGGATAAAAAGCTAGAAATCTATCTTTGGAATCTCAACATCACTGTAGGTACTTTATGAGTATTGTATTTTATCTGCAGAATAAAACCAGATTCATAGTTGATGAATATTTATTGGCTAATACCTATTTTCTATGAACACTGTATGAGGCAATTTGATATGTTATTTTTCAAAAACCTTATGTTACAAGATTAAAATTACAATAGTGTAATTTTTACAATGTTACATAATAAAGACTGAATCAGAATTTGAACCCAGGCTTCTCTGATTATATATACTATGTCTTTTTTCTATATCATTATTATATTACATTATTAAACAAGACAAAAAGGAAAACTTCTTGATTTTACTTCTAAAAGAAAAACAAACTTAACAATTGAAAAGAATAAATTTTAAACATAAGATTTTCAAATAAATGTTCAAGTTATACAGAGAAATCTCAGAAATCAAAACCAAATCTTAGAGAATATTACTTGAATATTTCCAAATCCCATGGCTGAGACTAAGTAGAAGGTAGAAAAAAAGCTCATACCTTGGTGGGTGATTTAGCCTAAACACCTATGCAATGGATTGGTCCTGCCTATATGCTTTCTGTAAGTTTAGGATATGGGCCCCTCCAATAAACTTAGGGACAGTCAAAGTTGCCTACAACAGTGTACTCAGGTGGCCAACCCCACTGTTAATATCTCTTCTGTGCTGATGTGTTTCCTACCAAAAGCTCAAGAGCTGATGTGGCTACAGTCAACTGTGCCGACAACAGAGCCAACTGTACTCACAGCCTGGGCCATTGACTCCCATATGGCCTGGATGGCTTGAGGAAGTCCACACAAGAGCCTGAGGTTGTAAAAGAAATATAATAGCTTTGGGGTTTGATAGACCCAGCTTTCACTTCTGCTCTGCCACCACCTTCTTTGCGACTGTGAAGAAATTTCCTAGAAGGATATTTCCTAGAAAAGACAGAGAACCAGTGAACATGGAATGGCCTAGTTCAGAGATTAACTGAAATACAAGCAGCCAAGATGAGACAATAGGAACACCATTTATATTGGCAGAATGTATTCTTGCAAGTTCTCTGTTGGTAAAGTTTTCATGCTAGGGAGAATTTCCACCAGAAGGAAAAATTTCCCGAATGTCCTAAATGCTGTAATTAAATATTGAGGAAATAGCAAAGAAAAGTGAACGTTGAAGCTCATCTTCAGAATTTTTTTTTTAAAGCAGGGACAGAAGTTTGATATTTAGTGTCTCCAAGGAAATCAACAGCTATAAACTAGATACTATGACAATGCTGTTGTTGTTGTTGTTGTTAGGTACCATCTAGTCCAGTCCGAATCATAGCAACACAAAATGGTGGAACAAAACACTCCCCTATTCTGTGCCAGGCACACAATTTCATTTATGTTTAAGCCCATTGTTGCAGACACTGTGTCAATCCATCTGGTGGAGGGTTTTCCTTTTTTTCATTGACCTGCAACTCACCCAAATATGATATCTTTATGCAGGGATTTGTCCCTCCTGACTAAGTCTAGGCATCCTTGTTTCCAAGGAGCAATCTGGTTGCACTTCTTCTAGAGCAGCTCTGTTGGTTCTTTTGGCAATTCATGGTATGTTCAATAGACATCTCCAATATCCTAATTCAAAAGCATCAATTCTTCTCTTGTCTCCCTTGTTCAATGTCCAGTTTTCACAGCCATATGATGTGACTGAAAATACCATGGAATGAGTCAGGTGCATCTTCATCTTCAATGTGACATATTTACTTTTCAATACTCCAAAAAGATCTCTTGCCACAGCTTTTCCCAAAGCAATGTGCCTGTTGATTGCTTGACTGCCGCTTCTGTGAGTGTTGATTATAGAACCAAGTAAAGCAAAATTATGGGTAATCTCAACCTTTTCTCCATTTGTTGTGAAGTTGAATACTGACCCAGTCATAAGGATTTTTGTTTTGTTGTTTAGTCACAATCCATACTGAAGTCTATGTTCTTTGATTTTCATCAGTAAATATTTTAAGTCTTCTTCACTTTTAGCAAGCAGAGTTGTGTCATCTGCAGGTTGTCAATGAGTCTTCCTCCAATCCTGATGCCACATTCTTCCTCATAAAGTCCAGCTTCTTGTATTTATATGCTTCTCAGCATATAAATTGAAGAAATATGGTGAATGTATACAGCCCTGACACACATCTTTCTCAACTTTAAACCAGGTAATGTTCCCTTGTTCTATTCAAAAAACTGCCTCCTGGTTCATGTACAGATTCCTCATGAGTACAATTAGATGCTCTGGAATTCCCATTTTTCGAAGTATTATCCATAATTTGGTATGATCCACACAGTCAAATGCATTTGCATAGTCAATGAAATATAGATAGACACCTGTCTGATATTCTCTGCTTGCTGATAATATCCACCTGACATCAGCAATGTTGTCTCTGGTTCCCCACCCTCTTCTGAATGTGGTTGATTTTCCAGCAGTTCCCTGTCTATATACTGCTGCCATCACTTTTGAATGATCTTTAGTAAAATTTTGTTGTATGTGACATTAATGCTATTGTTCAATAGTTTCCACATTCATTTGGATCACCTTTTTTTGGGAATAGGTACAAGTATGGATCTTTTCCAGTCAGTTGGCCAGGTAGCTGTTTTCCAAATCAGCTTGGCATAAACATGTTAGCACCTCCAGTCTTTCATCTGTTTGTTGAAACATCTCTATTGGTATCCCATCAATTTCTAGAGCTTTGTGTTTCTGCAATTCTTTCAAGGCAGCTTCCACTTCATCCTTCATACCATTGATTCCTCTCATATACAACCTCTTGAAATGGTTGGTCATCTACCAATTCTTTTTTGTATAATGACTCAGTGTATTCCTTCCATCTTCTTTTAATGTTTCCTACATCATTTAATAGGGCCTGGAGCCATAGCCTTGTGGCATCTCTGAAGCTCTGTCAGGTCTTGGAAGCTAAGAAGGATTGGGCCTGGTTAATACTTGAATAGGAGACTGCCTGGAAACATCAGGTGCTGTAAGCTTGGGAGACGGACCCAGCAACCCACTCCCAAAAAACAATCCGCCATTGAAAACCTTATGAGTAGCAGAGAAGCACTGACAATAGTGTTTCACCAGTTGTACGTAGGGTCACAATGAGTTGGATACCGAATTGATGGCACCTAACAACAACAACAACAACACGGTTTAATATTTTCCCTATAGAATCTTTTACTATTGCCACGCAAAGCTTGAATGTTTTCCTCACTTCCTTTAACTTGAGAAACACAGAGCGTGTTCTTCCCTTTTGGTTTTCTGTCTCCAGCTCTTTGTACATGTCATTATATTTGTTTTTATGTTCTCCAGCTGCCTTTTGAAATCTTCTGTTTAGTTCCTTGACTTCATCACGTCTTCCTTTTACTTTAGCCGCTTGACATTCAAGGGCAAGTTCCAGAGTCTCTTTTGACATGTAATTTGGTCTTTACTTTTTTCCTGTCTTTTAAATTACCTTTGCTTTCTTCATGAATGATATATTTGATGTCATGCCACAACTTGCCTTGTCTCTTATCATTTGTGTCTAATGCATTAAACCCGTTCTTGAGGTGGTCTCTGAACTCAGGTCAGATATACTCAATATCATACCTTGGCTCTCATACGCTTGTTCTAATTTTCTTCAGCTTCAGTTTGAACTTGCATATGCGAAGTTGATGGTCTGTTCCACAATCAGCTCCTAGTCTTGTTCTGACATTTGATATAGAGCTTTTCCATCATCTCTTTCCACAAATGTAGTCAATTTCGTTCCTGTATGTTCCATCTGGTGAAGTCCATGTGTATAGGCGCTGTTTATGTTGATGGAAAAATGTATTTGCAATGAAAAGGTCATTGGTATGACAAAATTCTATCATGTGATCTCCAGCATTGTTTCTGTCACCAAGGCCATATTTTCCAACTACTTAGCTTTCTTTGTTTTCAACCTTTGCATTCCAGTCACCAGTAATTATCAAAACATCCCGATTATATGTTTGTTCTATTTCAGATTGCAGAAGCTAGTAGAAATCTTCCCTTTCTTCATTTGTGGCCTTAGTTTTGGGTGCATAAATTTGAATAATAGTCATATTAACGGGCCTTCCTTGTAGGCATGTGGATAATATTCTATCACTGACAACATTGTATTTCAGGACAGATCTTGAGATGTCTTTTTGATGATGAGTGTAACTCCATTTCTCTTTAATTTGTCATTCCCAGCATAGTATTCCATATGATTATCTGATCCAAAGTGGCCCATGTATGCCCACTTAGCTCATTGATGCCTAGAATATCAATGTTTATCCACACCATTTCCTTTTTGGTGATTTCTAATTTTCCGAGATTTATGCTACATACATTCCATGTTCTAATTATTAATGGATGTTTACAGTTGTTCCTCCTCATTTTGAGTCATGCTACAACAGCAAATTGAGGTTCCTGGGACTTTACTCCTTTTCTGTCATCAAGGTAGACTTTACTTTGAGGAGGCAACTCTTCCCCAATAGTCTTTTGAGTGCCTTTCATCCTGGGGGACTCATTTTCCAGCAGGACATCTGACAGTGTTTCTTTGCTATTCATAGGATTTTCAATGGCTGGTTGTCTCGGGAGTGGTTCACCAGGTCCTGCCCCCTAGTCTGTCTTAGTCTGGAAGCTCAGCTGAAGCCTGTCTACCATGGGTGACCCTGCTGGTATCTGAGAAACCTGTGGCATAGCTTTCAGCCTCATCAGAGTACGCAAGCCACTACTGTATGAAAAAGTGATAGTAGCACAATAAAAGCCTTTGCAAATTTTTAAGTATTCCCATATTTATTCATTTTGCTATCATCTTTTTCTCTCTCCATAATGATTCACAGTTATAACCCTGGAATGAAAAGAATGTGGTCTCTTGCTTATGGATGATAAGAAAGAAGGAGATCAGAGATATTAAATCTTACTATGTCAATGAAATGAGACTTGATGGAGAGTCATCTTTTGGGAGGAAGACATTCACACAGAGGAGGTAAGGGGGATGAACCCCCATGTTCTGTAGAAAAGAAAGAAAAGAAAATAAACTAAGTAATGACTGAGAGCAAATTATATAGCCAGGCAGTGCCCTGCTAAATTACTTACCGCTTTTAAGCCAGAGAGTTTTCTTTTTTAAAATAAGAATAATCCCTTTTACTTCATAGTGTCGCCTTGATATTAAGTTGGATGACATACATATTGCACATAGAATTGTTCTTATCATGTAATAATCCATAGCCAAACTGTGTTTGATGTATTCAATAAATATTAGTTCTCTTTTTCTCCAAAGCATTTATTATTTGCTCATTTGTGGTGCTGACATTTGTTTCTTTTTAAAGCTTATGTCCTAGTGGAGTCTTATCAACTTACATGTCTTTCAAAGGAAACATGGAGGCAGATAGTACACTGCCTGTGGATATGTGGACTTGCTGTTCATGAATCCTTTCCAAGACTCCATATTCAGGCATAACTCAAAATGCTTAGGAAAGAAGTTCAGTTATTTAGGAAACATGCAGTCTCATTTCTGTCTTCTACAGGCCCAGTGCAATGCATGGATGAAAGTCACATATCTCATATCTAAATATATAAAACTCAAATCAAGCTGACAAACTACATGACTTATATTCTACTTTCTCATTGTGTTGAAATATCTCCCTAAAATTTAAATGCATTAAATGATGATTTTATGTTATTAAAAATTAGGAAAATATCAAAACAAATGAATTTATTTTTGGTACATTGTCAGATCTTTTATTAATGGTATACTGAAATTTCAATGGAGTAATTTTTAAAAGACCTACATAATTCATAATTTATTATATATTTATTCCATGTAGTTTATCTTCACTTAAACAAAATCACTAATTGTGTTAGCTAAATGAAGACTTTTATGTAAGTTATGTTCTATGAATAATAATATATGATTAGGTAACTATCATTGAGTCAGTGAAGACTTTAGTATATCTATCTATCTATCTATCTATCTATCTATCTATCTATGAACTAAAGTCATATATATATGCAGGATCTAAGTAGCTAAGGCTTCAATTCACCATCCTCCTGCCTCAGCCTCCTGAGTTCTGAGATTATAAGCATGCCCCACCATATCCAGCTTACTAATTTCTTTCCTTTCTTTTTCTTAAGTGAGCTTCAATTTGCTGAAACTTTGCCTACTTGAGCTACGAGTTACTTGTTTTGTCAATGAAATTCTTAAAGCCATACTTAAATGTCAAATGATTAAAAAATGTTTGCATATTATGTTAAAACATGATAATGAGGCATCATATTATAAATTGTTAAGGAGAAAATGTTGCAAAATATTTCAATTTTATAATATAGGTATTATTTCAGTGTGATTTTCATAAGTTCTTAAAGCAATATTTTTATATAAATATAATCAGCATCCTATAAATTTTACATTGTTTTTAGATTTTGCATGTATATATGTATCTACACTTGTCTATATAGTATATTTGCACAAATACACATAAAAATTTAGAGTAATATGAGTCATTTAAGGTGGTGGCTAAAATTGTCAACTTAATTGAATTGAGAAACTCCTGGGAGATTGATAAAGTACACCTTTGTGGATGTCTGTGATAGTGTTTCCAGAGACCATTGGAAGGATTAATGAATGAATGAATCACTTAACAGATTCATAATATAATTGCATTATTGCCGAGGGCAGTGGCGCGGGGGCAGTGGCGCATGCCTATAATCCCAGCAACTTGGGATGCAGAGCAGGAGGATTGCAATTTCGAGACCAGAGGCAGTCTATGTAATTTAGCTACACTCTGTCTCAAAAAGGAAAAAAAAGAAAAGTAGGCTGAGGATGCAGCTCAGTGGTACAGCACTTGCAAAGTATGCAAGCACTAGGCCCTGGGTTCAATCCCCAATACCACAAAAAAAAAAAAAAAAAGAAAAAAAATGGCATTATTGAGAGGTGGTAATAGGTAGGAAGTGGGATGTAGGTGGAGAAAGTAGGTAACTGGGGATGTGTCTATATTTTCTCCCGGCCCCATTTTATATGTCCCTTCTCTCTACTTTCTGATCACTATAATGTGAACTGCTCTGATCTGCTATACCCACTCCACGATGATGGGCTGACAACTGTGAATCCACGAGCCAAAACAAAGAATTCCTTCCTTTAAGTTGTTTCTGTCAGATATTTTGCCACAGGAGAAGAAAAGTAATCAATACATTCAACATCTTCAAGGGATTGGTTGGAACATGACAAAATCTGAGGGTGCTTGATAGCTAAACAGACATTCAAAATTATGGAAAGTGTGTTTCTATGAAAGAATAAAGTGTTCAATTGAAAAATGAGAAGTGCCATGAAAAAACGATATTATAAAAGTAGTTAAATTTTCAGAGGGAGAGAGCAAATACAGTTTCAAAATAATGAGATATCTCTTGTGAATGACAATATCCACTTTTAATAAACTGGAATATTCTCTTTTAAATATGGCAGGATGCCATAAAATTATAACAAACATTCTATGAAAAGATGGTCTTAAACCATTTTCAATGCATTGGCTACCTAATATAATATTTCTAGTGAGAGGTATTTATCTCCCCACAGCTCATCATTAACACACTTCAAAGCTGTAGCACCACCTTCACTGGCACTGGGGATGGCTACTGTCAGAGCTAAGAGTTGGGAGCGTAATTCAAAAAGATAGCCTAGAACAAGTAGTCAACCATTATTCAATCTATTATTAGTACATCCAGACACTCACAAGTAATTGTATAGAGAATGTATTTCATTTCTTCCCACCTCCTTGTCCATAATGATCCATATTTTCTCCCTCCCAATTATCATTCTTTCTAGTTTCTTTCCCTTGTTTTTCTTATCCCAGGGTGGTTTCAAGTTTTGTTTCCTTTCCTTTCCTTCCTTTCCCTTCCCTTTCCTTTCCTTTCCTGTTTTGTTTTGGCTTTTAATTTTGTTTTTATTTTGAGACAGTGTCTTGCTTGGTATCTCCGGCTGCCCTGGTACTTGATAGGTAGCCATTCTAGTTTCAACCTCTGTACCTCCTGCCTCGGCTCCTGAGTGCTGGGATTACAGATGTGTGCCATCTGGTCAAAACAATCTTTATTTTATATTCCTCCAACCCTCTGTGTTGGGGGTTGAACCCAGAACTTTGATCATGCTAGGTGTCTGCATCCCTAGTCCACTTCAAACTTAAACTCACTTCTTTCCCTGGAAATCTGATTCTCTCTCAATATTTGCATTTAGACCTGGAGGTTGAGGAGGAAGGAGAGGAAGAGAAGGAACAATTGCTATTTCAGACCCTTGAGGCATCAGAGTAAAATATTGACAAAGCAAACGCAGTGTCTTCATTGTTCACGTTGCCTAGATTGCATGGCATAATTTCAATGTGCGATTATGTTAATTGAATCTTTCTTGCTTATCTCCATTGTACTAATAATTTTATTTTGTTATTCTAGCTTGACACAGACCAGAACTTCAGAAGTGTGGAAAAGGGCACCACTTCAGAACATAGATGGGGAATTAAGAGAAAACTTATCCAATCCCATTGGGCTGTTAGGAAACGTAGAATCAGTTATAAGCATTATCTTAAGGAAATAAAATCACTAATCACGTAATTGGAGAAGAAAAAACTGAGTTTCTCTAACTTGTAGCTAATTTATGACAGAATTAGGACCTGTCCACTCAGGGTCCTAACCCAGAACCCTCAAATCCTTCAAATCCTTCATCTGAATTAGGACAAAGTAGTACATATTTGTCAGTAGCTTTTTACTTATAACAGCTAAAAGAGATAAGAACCATAATAAAACTATCTGTAAATAAGAGCCAGTGGAAATACAGAATATAGTTGAATACTCATTATACTCTTTGACATGTGTCTGATTTAATGGACTCATGGTTAATTATCTAACATAATTGGATACATCATTTCAATGAATTAGTACGGACATATATAAAATTGTTTATATTTATTTTCTCGCCTAATGTTACTTTTAAGTACCAGCTAACAGTGGCAAATTTTGCACAGCTACTGATAATTGACATTTTAGTATATTTTACAACTTATCAATACATGTTGTGACTTTTATGTTAACTTAAGAAAAGAAACAATGTATAATTCTAGCACACAAAACATTAAAAAATGGGTTTAATATATTATCTGGCCACAAGGAGGTCAGATATGCCCCATTTGCTTTCTGTTTCATTAAATGCCATAATGATTAAACCTAAATTATAAACAGCTATAAGAATATTCAGTCTTTATTTTATAGACATTTTGATATTATTTCTAGAATATTCTAGCTATTACTGTTAAAAGTATTAAGTACACTAGATTGTCTACTTTAAAAAAATGTAGCCCATCTCTGTAATACATTGATTTTAATAAATAGACAATAAATTTTAGAAATCACAAGATTTGAAATAGCTGTAATTATCGTAAATGCCTATCTTTATTAATACATTGATTTTAATAAATAGACAATAAATTTTAGAAATCACAAGATTTGAAATAGCTGTAATTATCATAAATGCCTATCTTTAAGAAGTATTTCTATTTAATTTAAGAAAATACAAAATGACAGTTTTAGTTATCAACATTGAATCAGTTCCCTCATTTCCACATAACATGCTCTCCATTCTGTGATTACTAAATGGCACACAAGTTAAACATGATAACTTGAAGAATGAAATTATAGGTGGGGCTCTTAGAGTCTCTTCTCCACGCTACCATCAATTTTCCTTGTAACCTTAAGGTCACAGGTCATTCTGAGCATATTAGCTCCTTAAACTGAAAACAAAACTGTAATATTACATTGTGCATGGAAACCTATGCTGGCTAATAAGAATCTCAAAACAGTAAATGGCAGAATATAGGGAGAGTGGCAAGTTTGATGGTAGATTCAATTCCCATGTCAAAAAAGGGCTATTCAATTTGTTCTTGTGTACTTTGAGGCTTCATTTAAGAATATTTTCCTAGAAAGAGATGTTGAGCTACAAAAATCTACCTAAAATCACATTCATTGTAAACTTGAAATTTAGTAAACATTGTTCTTCTTTATTAATTTGTGTACAATATTGGTGTATAATTGAAAAAAGCTTTGTTAAGGTAGAATAACCACAGCCAAATTTATAAAGATCCATTTTCAACATAAACAAAGAATGAACCTTTCAAAATATATTATTTTTCTAAAAACCTTTTATTTCCTAAAAATATTTTATTGAAAAATAAAATTACAAAATGCTTATGATTTATTTACAGTGCATATTAGCTAACTAAAGACACCAGTAAAACTTTCATGTATTGTTCAAAAAAGGTTTTCAATCTTATTCAATGATGGACTTCACGTCTTCATACTACCTGTTATTTATAGAAGCATGCTGTCATCGCGAAACAGAAGTGAGAAAGAAAAAATAATTTTCCTTTGTCTCTCTAGCTGGCAACTAGTTAAATTATCAAGAACACTAGTGAGCTTTATAGCCTCCATTTTTTTTGGACATGGATACCTTATGTTTTTGCTGTAATGATACCAAATACTGCCTGACATACTCATACATAAGCTTTCCAATATCGGAAAAACATGACTTAATAGAGAATACATTATAGAGGACTATGGACTGAAGAAATAATTGTGGTTTTTTTTTATGTTATATCTTTTAATTAATAGAAACAGAATTCATTCAAAGACAAGAATGAAAGAAGTAAATATTTTGATGGTGGTGGTGGTTGTTCAGGTGTGTACTTTTGTAAAACCTCACCAAACTGTATTCTGAAGATTTGAGTACTGCCATAGCTAAAATGTGTATTTATATTTAGGTGTCATAGGAATCGTATATATTTATTAATAAAGGAA
>VMDO01028899.1:0-23311 GCA_007922755.1 Pedetes capensis
AGTACCACAAAAAAAAAAAAAAAAAAAAAAAAAAAGACATGGTCCCTGTCCTAGCAGAAGCTGTATTGCTGTTTTTACCGAGCCAAAGGAAAGGAAACCACTTTTGTCTAGGAGTCAGAATGCTGGAAGAAACTGGCCCGGTCACCTAGGAGTCCATTGTGTCTCAACTTGATTGCCCTTTGGATCAGCACACTCTTAATTGTTTCAGGATAATTAAAAGAAAACTAGGGTTTTGTGGGAGTGTCGGGAGTACGCGCAAAGCAATCACGATTCGTTAATTTGCCTGCAGTTATTGGTTGGAAAACATACTAAGGAAATTAGATTTTAATTTCCTTTAGTTGTTTGTTTTTTAGCTTCTAACATTATTTTTAAACAAATCCAACTTCTTCCAGATATCTGAAGATGTTTGTCCCATCACCTCCCCCTAGTGTATTGATTTCCAGTGGAATGCTAACTGGCCATTTCCCCCAGCGGTACAAGGGCCAGATTTTTTTTAACCTGAAAAATCAGGGCACAGTCAGGCATAGGAGTTCATGTGAAAAAGTTCTCAAAACTAGGATTTTTTGAAAAAAAAAAATGCAGACTCTCTGGCTACTTTAAGCAGAGAGTAGTTAATTAATTCTTAAATTTTGACGTAGGGCTGGGATTTAGCTCAGTTGGTAGAGTTCTGCTTTGTAGTTTCTGAGGTCCCGAGTTCAATTCCCAGCACCGCAAAAATGGGAGAAGGACGTGGCAATCCACTCCCAAGGCAATCCTGAAACAGTCAGCCATTGAAAACCCTATGAGGGTCGCTATGAGTCGGATACTGACTCGCTGGCACCTAACAACAACAACAAATTTTGACATAAACTCCAGCCCTTTTGGAAGTTGTCCTAAGTCTGTAAGGCAAATCTCGAGTCATATAATGCCGTAAAATGGGAATACTTTTGATAAAAACAGCATCCCCAGGTAGTACATGAGTTTCCCAGAGCAGCTATAACAAATGACCACCACCAGCTGGCTTCAAAGAGCAGAAATGAACTCTCTCAAAGTTAAGGAAGCCGGAAGCCCAGAAGGAAGGTGCTGGGCAGGGAGGGTTCAGAGGTGGAGCCCATGCCACACCCTGCTCCCCGCTGCTTCCATGGCCCACAGCGTTTGTGACCCTGGCATCACCCTGGCTTTTGCCTCTGTTCCTCCGGGGCCTTTGCTGCGTGTACCATTCATTCTGCCTTTTAGAAGGACTCGCTTGCTGATTTCAGGACCTACTCTAACGCGGCCATTAATTGCATGGGCACACACTCTGCTTCTAAATAAGGCTGTGTTTGAGGTTCCAAGTGGACACGAACGGGAGGGGACAGGGATTGACCACGATGTGTGGGAAGGAGGCAAAGATGGTCTCAGGCTGGCAGCCCTCTCCTGCCTGTAGTTTGCCGATCGATAGTGCAGGGCCCCTTGCATTGCCACTTCCTAACAGGTGCCGGAGATCTTGTTGTTGTTGTTGTTGTTGTTGTTAGGTGCCATCGAGTTGAGTCCGACTCATAGTGACCCTATGTACAACAGATCGAAACTCTTCTCGATTCTGTCTCAGGCACACGATCTTATTTATACCTAAGCCCATTGTTGCAGACACTGTGTCAATCCATCTGGTGGGTTTTCCTCTTTTGCGTTGACCTGCCACTCTCCCAAACATGATGTCCTTCTCCAGGGATTGATCTCTCCCAACTACATGTCCGAAATATGTAAGACACAGTCTGGCTATTCTGGCTTCCAAGGAGCACTCTGGTTGCAGTTCTTCCAGGACAGATCTGTTGGTTCTTTTGGCAGTGCTAGAGATCTTACTTCTCTATAAATCGTGTAGGTGCAAACAGCATTCTGGAACGCGCGAAGACCGTTCGTTTTATTGAAAAACCGTGAAGCCTTCTAGCATGCCTGCCGCCCATGGCAGTGTTAAATCCTGCACGATAATCAAAGTGAAATCACTGTAGGGCAGAGCACTCACTCTGCAACGGTTTCAGTTTCACAAGATGCCGGGCACGGTGCTGCGGTTTCTCTTATCTCATCGCTTTGCTTAGTAAATGTCAAGAAGCGAGGCCACCCCAGCTCATCAGAGGCACGGGGGGGGGGGGGGGGGGGGCTTTGCTGCTCTGGCAGCCGGCCGTCCTCGTTCTGTGTGACCGGCCTGCAAAAATGGACATGCGCATTATTCACGTCTTATTAAAACGCAGTGCTATTTTTGATAAAAACAGCATCCAACAATGGACTTAAATATAAATAAGATCGTGTGGCTGGCACAGAATCGGGAAGTGTTTCGATCTGCTGTACGTAGGGTCGCTATGAGTTGGACTCGACTCGATGGCACCTAACAACAACAACAACAACAACAACAACATCAAGATCTCCGGCACCCGTTAGGAACTGGCAACTCAAGGGGCCCCCTACTATCGATTGGCAAGCTACAGGCAGGAGAGGACTGCCACTCCTGAGACCATCTTTGTCTCCTTCCCACAGGTCATGGTCAAACCCTGTCCCCTCATATTGGTGTCCACCTGGAACTTTGAATACAGCCTTATTTATAAGTAGAACGTGTGCCCATGCACTTAATGACTGCGTTAGAGTAGGTGTTAAGAGACCAAAGTCTTAAAATGGGCCACACAGTAATGTTATCAGGGACGACGCTTTCATCTTTGCCCTCCACCTTCAGTGCCCACTGAGATTATACACATGGAGGATGTAGGTCCAGAGATAGAGCCCCGAAATGTTCCTGTTGAATGGAGCAAATTCCAAGTGAGAAGTGGAGCAAATTCCAAGCGAGAAATGGAGCTTCATCTCATGACTAACGAGAAGGCCTGTGCGAGCCCGTCTTGAGAAACACGACTTTCGGTGAAGAAACAGGTCAGGGGCTCTCGTTGTATTGTCTGTGTTTGCCCTTGTCTGGTCGCTCGGGGATGATAAGCTGGCCTCCTCGAGTGCCTGTTGCCCATCTTGCTAAGGCACCAAGAAGCTCTGCGTGTGACTGCAGAATCACCCAGTGGGATCCTTAGCTTGCGTCCAGTTTGGCTACAAAGAGGGATTTGAGATCAATTCTGGAATGCAGGGGTCAGTCCTACAGAACTCTGACTGTGGATGGGCAGGAAGTCGTGCCCTTCAGAAGGCAGAAGAGCGCGGGGAGGCATATAATTGTACGCCATGAAGGCAAGACGTGGTTGCCAGTGTATCTTGTCTTGGGTTGCAGAAATAGCTGTCCACATGGCACATAACATCTGCTATGCCACGCCCTAGCCCTGTTGTTGGGGCCAGCCTGGAGATGCGCACACGAGAGAGAACTGTGGAGACTCCCCTGGTGGTGTCCACACACGCCCAGGAGGCCTTGGGTGCCATGGCTCAACCACTGGGTTCAAGGCCGAGATGAGGGCTAATGTTCAGGTGGGCTATTTTGAGAGCCATCTCAGGGCATCATGATGACCAGATCAAAGCCCCAGGGGAGATCTGCTTGCGTGGGACACGCTAAATGAATGCTTTCATTCTTCCTTTTCTTTTTTAAAATGCGGGTTGCAGTGGCACTCATAATCCGCTGGCTGCGTGGAACATGTGTCCCCCGTGGTGCTCTGTGTCCGTGCTTCAGGCTTCTTCTTGCTTAAATGCTTAGGTTGGTTCTGCACCTCTACCAGTTTGTGGCTGGTTCTAGGTTTCGAAGACCGTGTCCTTTACCCATTCACCATTAGGGTCATATGCGTAAGCTCCATCCTAACCCTAACCCTTGTTGTTGTTGTTAGGTGCAGTGGAGTTGAGTCCGACTCATATTGACCCTCATAGGGTTTTCAATGGCTGACTGTTTCGGGATTGCCTTGGGAGTGGGTTGCCACATCCTTCTCCCATTTTTGCAGTGCTGGGAATCGAACTCGGGACTTCAGAGACTGCAGAGCGGCGCTCTACCAACTGAGCTAAATCCCAGCCCCGCCCTAACCCTAAGTAGTGCTAAAGAAAGCTCCTACCCTTTGGGGTAAGGTCAATGATCTCAGCCATTGCTGGAAAGGTTATTTTTAACTGCAGCTTTCCAGGTAGCATCCCGACCTGCTCAGTATGCCACAGGCCCCTTTGGTTAGCTCCATGGCTCTGGCACGTGCTGAGAAAGGCAAGATCATAGGTTCGCTCTTCACGAAGCCAATAACTTCTCAGACATCAAAAACCAAACAAACAGCAACCAAGCGCAGTGGCGCACGCCTATAATCCCAGCGGTTTGGGAGGCGGAGGCAGGAGGATCGCAAGTTCGAGACCAGAGGCAGTCTGTGTAACTTGGTGAGACCCTGTCTCAAAAAAGCAAAAAAAAAAAAAAAAAAAGGGCTGGGGGTGCAGCTCAGTGGTCCAGCACTTGCAGAGCATGCAAGCGCGAGGCCCTGTGTTCAAACCCCAGTACCGCAAAGAAACAAAGAACCCAAACCAACACCTCTGTGAACCTAGCCTGCATCACTCATGAAGATGCCTGCGTGGTTGGGCGAGAGGGCTGGAGGATGAGTGAGGTCCTTGCTTAATAACAGTTTTGCCCGGCTCCCCTGGAGCCAGCGCTTTCATGTTAAAGTGCTCTGGGAGGTTTTTCGCACCGGCAGTTCCAGCTCACGCAAGCCAAGGCCAGGAGTGACCTGAGCGGTCTACAGAGCCACTGCCCACCTTTCCCCCTGGACCTCGGTCTTCTCTGCACATCTGCAGAAGGGGGCCGTTTACGTGGAAGGCAAATCTGGCTGTTTAGTCTCGGAGGAGGGGGAAGGATTCTGTCTCTTTAATGTTTATAACGGTTGGACGGAGCTTGCCGGGTGAAGGTTAATTGCTCCCCGGTTGAGGCAGTTCTGCGCCCAGATGGGTTATCAGAGCTGAACACTCGTTACAAGATTAATCTCATTTCCGACAAGACTTCCCTTTCCTTCAACTGATTTCGGCCCAGCCATTGGAGCTGTCACCGGCCGTTGAGAGGAGGGTGGATGGCCCTGGGATCCGCGCTGGCATGCAGAGGAACAATGCGGCGCGATGTCCTATCTTGGGGAACATCTTTAGGAGAACACGTTCCGTGGCCCCGGCGAAGGCCTGGGGCTCATAAACAGCGGGGACAATTGGAGTACTCCCACCAACGCTCTTGGCGACGAAGCCCAGAGGTGACCGCCACACACCCACCGCCTCCCCGCGGGGTTGCGCCCCATCAGCTGGAATGGAGCTGGGGGCTCTGTTGGCTCTTGAGATTTTTTACCCAGTCCCACCGTGACCTGAGTTTCAGTCCCGAGGATCCCACCTAGGCAGGGAGGGGTCCGCGCGCCGCCCCTCTGCACCTGTCACGTGGCTCAGGTCATTCTTGTGAACGCTGCAGGCTTCTGTTTAATCTCAGATGTCAGATGTGTCTTTGTGACATGCTTGCCTAAAAATAGCAGGCTCAGTTTTCTGCATCTGAGAACAAGTGGCTTTGCCTCTTCACTGGTCTCAAGGAGTTCTTCCAAGAACATGTCTAAGGGGCAGTCACAGGATCCCTTTGGAATTTGGTGTGTGCTGGTCACCCCCCGTCATTTCTTCACCGGCAGGGTAACGGGCACCTGAGGGCATATAGCGGCACAGCCAGGATCTCCCTCCATGCTCAATCCAGTGGGGAGTAGGAAGGGATGTGGCAAACAGAACGCAGATGCCCAGAGGCCAGGAGTGTGAGGGAGGAGTGCAGGAGAGCTGGTTGGCCAGGTTACAGCTGCCCCAGTGTAGGTGAGGTGGTTGAGGAAGACCGCCAGGCAGACACTCAAGGGAATGGAGAGCAAAGTTTGCCTCCCAGGAGGAGTGTTGGGGACCAGTGCCACAGCACATGCCAAGGCCCTGAGGCAGGGGCAGGCTGGGGGTGTCTGAGAATAGCAGGTCCTCCTGTCAATCAGCTCACAGAGGAAGCTGTCAGAAGGGCTGCCCACCCCGATGAAAGGTGCCCCTGCTTCGGTTGGGGTCAGGTGTGATCGTGGACACCAGGTCTCTCCGTGAGGTGTGCAGACACTGGGATGTGTGTGCCAGCTGCATGTCGCCTGGGAAGCCAGACTGCCCAAAGGGGACCAGCGTTGAAGGGATGGGAAAATTGAAATTACCTGGAGTACCTTCCCTTCTCTTGTCTGTTCACCCTGTCTCCAGTGCCTCTCCTCACAGGCTGGGCTCTCGTTTCCTGGATTTTGCCATTGCTCTGCCACCCCCTTGGCTGGGTCTCTTGAGGCATTGCCCTCATGGTTATCCACGTGCCCTTTGCCACCCGGCAGCTGGACTCAAATTCTGGTGCTTGCCAGCAACAGGCTCTGTGCAACTTAGGGAATTTGCAGAGCCTCAATTGCATCTCTGCAACAGGCGTAGTGGTGGCTTCTGCTTTAGAAGGTTAGCGTGCAGGTGCGCGTTGGTTCACAAAGCCGCATCTCCTAGGGCCCGCCGCCTTGCACCTGTGTCACTAAGGTGAGCGGTTGGTACCTATGTCCTAAATGGCCTATAGTGCTTGCATCACTTGGATTCATCCGGGCCACTGAGAAAAGTGACACGAATTATTGTTAACCCTAGCTATGGTTAACAATAATTTGTGTCACTTTTCTCAGTGGCCTGGTTGAATCCAAGTGAGCACATCTATAGCCTGCAGCTGTAGCACTGGTGTCCGATCCCGTCAGATCTCCGAAGCTAAGCAGGGTCAGGCCTGGTTAGTCCTTGGAAGGGAGACCACCTGGGAACACCAGGTGCTGTAGGCTTGGGAGAAGGCCCCGGCAACCCACTCCCAAAAATCAATCAGCCATTGAAAACCCTATGAGTAGCAGAGAAGAACTGACAATAGTGTTTCACCTGTTGTACGTAGGGTTGCTATGAGTCGGATACCGACTCGACAGCACCTAACAACAGACACATCTATGCTGGCTAGAGACTTCTTAGAACAATGTTTTTTATTTTGTTTTCCAAAAGACAATTGAGCTAGGTCTTTCATTTCACCCTTTTTCTTTATTCTGAAAACAAAGGATTCCGTGCAGGCAGGAATCTCATTATTTTTCAGAGCAGCCCTTTGTCCCATGAGCCACCTCATGGCTTAAGGAGATTTTTAAGCCTGCAAATCGCACATGATGTTCAGGGCAAGAGGCCGAGAGGAGCGGGGAGGGAAGATGGAAGCCTTCGCGTATCCGGGGCAGCATTGCTTCTGGCCTCCTTACCATGCTGGCAGCCACAGGCCAAGCCTTTCCAGGGACCCCTCCCCGCCGAGGCTCCGCTGTCCGTGTTGAGACAGGGGCCCTGCAACCAAAGATGCGCCAACCGCATGCAGACCCGTGCTGCCTCTGGTCACCAGGGCCGGGGACGCCCAGGGGCTTCCGATCGCCACATGGTCACATGAGAAGTTCGCCATTGCCCTCCACGCGCTTCCAGGGAGCGCGTAGGCCTTGGTGGTGCCTTGGGAAGGGTGGAGGAGAGGTCGGCAGGAAGCCCTCGACATGACCATGTTTGTGGGTGGCGTCGAGGATCAACAATGTGTCTTACGCCTCTCGGTGACTCCGTGGTGACTCAGAAGTTGGCAAGGCTTGCCCTTCCCAGATTTCATTGCCATTTCTGGGAAGAAAATGCTCTTTACAGGATAGATTTACTTGTGGGTCAACTTTTAACCAGCCTCTGTTCCCACTCTCATGCTGTCTGAGGGGGGAAATAATCAGTCAGCTCATTTTTCTCATCTCCCTCTTTAGATATTAATGTGTGTTAAATATACAAAGATTATTACATATTTATTAAATGTGTTAATGTATATGTTTTAAATACAATATGTAGGAACAAGGTTAATACGTATTTTATATATATTATATATGGGCTGGGATTTAGCTGAGTTGATAGAGCGCCGCTGTGAGTCTCTGAGGTCCTGGGTTCGATTCCCAGCACTGCCAAAATGGGAGAAAGACGTGGCAGTCCACTCCCGAGGTAATCCTGACACAATCAGCCATTGAAAACCCTATGAGGGTCGCTGTGAGCCGGACCTGACTAGAAGGCACCTAACAACAAGTGAATAACCACACTCATTCTCAAAAGATGGGGAGGTTCCACTCCATCTCCTAGCGGGAGAAGAATCAAGGAAGTTGTGGACATATGCTAACATATGAATAGCAGAGCGCTGGGGTTGAGCTCACCCACCAGGAATGAACAAATATTGGAGGGGAAAGGAAGGCACACGAATATCCTAAGTCACCTTAACCCACCTCTCACCCATTTCAGGCTCTGTGTAGCTATCAGATTTTGCTTGCAGCAACTGGGACTGGGGTGTCTGTTGTTGTTGTTGTTGTTGTTGTTGTTGTTGTTGTTGTTGTTAGGTGCTGCTGTTGAATCAGATCTGAGTCATAGCAACCCTATAGACAAGAGAATGAGACACTCCCCAACACTGCGCCCTGCCCTGCACCGTCAGTGCTTCTCTGCTATGCACAGTTTTTCAATGGCTGATTATTTCAGGAGTGGGCTGGCGGATCCTTCTCCCGTTTTTGTGGTACTGGGGGTCGCACCCAGGGTCTCAGAGCGTGCAGAGCAGCACTCTGCCAACTGAGCTAAACCCCAGCCCAGGGTGTTCTGATGCCGGTGCTCCATTTTCCCCACTCCTTCTATTATTTCCTCTTCTCTAAAGAAGAGTTGGGCCTGCAGCTATAGCCTTGCGGCATCTGATCCCATCAGATCTCGGAAGCTAAGCAGGGTTGGGCCTGGTTAATACCTGGATGGGAGACCGCCTGGGAACACCAGAAGCTGTAGGCTTGGGAGAAGGACCTGGCAACCCCCTCCCAAAAATCAATCTGCCATTGAAAACCCTATGAACAGCAGAGAAGCACTGACAACAGTGTTTCCCCTGTTGTACAGAGGGACGCTATGAGTCGGGTACCGACTCGACGGTACCTAACAACAACAACAAAGAAGAGTTGTCTCTCCTCCCCCACTTAGTTATGTAATTCCATCCTTAATTTATGCCCGTTCAGACATTTGGATCCTGGTGTTATTATCTGGGGTGTAGCCCAGTGCTCTCCTGATCTCTTCTGCTGCTCAGCTTTAGCCACTGGGAGTGCCCGGGTCCTTTCTCCACGTCTCTCAGCCTTTTATTTATTTACTTTCGAGCACTTCCTTTGTTTCCTTTTGAAGAAGAGGCGCCCCTTGACCTCCAGCGGGGTGACATCCCTGTAAGTCCATCGTAAGTTGAAAATGGGCTGGGATTTAGTTCAGTTGGTAGAGCGCTGCACTGCAGTCTCTGAGGTCCCGAGTTCAACTCCCAGTACCACATAAATGGGAGAAGGACCTGGCAATCCACTCCCAAGGCAATCTCGAAAACAGTCAGCCATTAAAAACCCTATGAGGGTCACTGTGAGTCGGATACTGACTCGACAGCACCTAACAACAACAACAACAAGAAGTTGAAAATGTGAGTTGAAAGGGCCCCGGCTCCCCCTGCCCTGTCACATGTCCTGGCTTAGCACAGCAGCCCGCAGCATGCCAGCTCTTTTCCCTTGTGAACTTGTGGCTGCCTAGGAGCCACGGGCACTGCGACTGCCCAGCTCTCAGGTGCTGACCACCTACTCACGTCGCGCGCCCTGGAAAAGATCCAAAGTCAGAATTCCAAGTATGGTTTCTGCTGGACGCCTATGGCTTTTGCACTAGCGTGAAGTAAAAAGATCTTAGGGTGAACCACTGTAACCCTGCACGACCTGCACGTTTTTGGAGACCGTTTGATGCTCTGAGATCTTGCTGCACTCTAGAAAGCCAGCTTGGAGGGCAGTAGGTGGGTGGGCACCGCTGCCCCTCTGTGTCAGCCTCCTGCTCACAGTGGGTCTGCCGCAGGGAGCCTAGGTCAGGGAGGAGCCAAGGGCCACGGGCCACCAGGCTCCTGTCCCTCACGCTGTCCTGGGACTCTGCAAAGCGGAAAAACAGGAAAGTCAGACGGGGCATCCCGGGAGGTCGGGGCTCAAAGTTCACAGGTGGTGCTTGTGTCATCGCTTCCCTCTTCCAAGGTCATAAGGCAGAGAAACTAGCTCAGTGCTGTGATGCCTTTCCTCCCCCCGCTGTGACTTGGGAATGCTGTCTTCAAGAGGCTCATTGTCCTTCTTTCTTTGCCTCCTGAGCTTCAGGGCTCCATCTCTCACATCCTAGAACCAGAACCGGGCCACTCTGGGTTCCCCTGTACAACGGGATGCGTTCAGCCAAGGTCCCCAGTGCCGACATCCTCTTTGGGAGCCCCGCCAGCCTCACTGCTATTATGACAGGAGAACTAGAGCATTAGAGGTCACAGAGAGCAGACTCAAACCAACCTCAGGGACACGGCCCATGGCTTTCTCTTTAAACTGGCGACCATAGACGGTATCCTGTATGCAGTATGGAGCAGTTAGGAGGGCCAAGGCATTTATGAAACTGTAATGTGCTCAGCATGAGGGCTGGGATTTAGCTCAGTTGGTAGAGCGCCGCTCTGCAGTCTCTGAGGTCCCAAGTTCAATTCCCAGCACTGCAAAAAAGGTGAGAAGGACGTGGCAACCCACTCTGGAGGCAATCCCGAAACAGTCAGCCATGGAAAACCCTGTGAGGGTCACTGTGAGTCAGACACAACTCGACGGCACCTAACAACAACAACAACCATGTGCTCAGCATATCACCTGGGCAGTGAGCTTGCGTAATAGCTAACGTGCCACCTGTCCCCTAGAGTGATGGCACGTCATACTTTATACAGCCACCTTAAGTTAACGGGTGAGAGCACATCCTTCCTGCCTTCATTCACTCTGCCAGTGGTCTGTGTCTGGTGTGTGCCAAGAGCTGTTCTACATGCCGGAGACAAAGTGCGTGTCCTCCTGAGTTTTTCCTCCCGGTTCTGACTGTATATTCTGAAAACAAGAGCCACAACAGCAACAACAACTAGACATTATCTCAGATAATAGCCAGATAGGCAAACACCCACGTGTACTCCCTCAAGATCATCCCACAGTGTAGAAATCAAACACATACGCTGTGCAATCAGTAAAGTTGGGCAGGAGGATGGAGAGAGGGCAGGAGCAGGCTTTGGGGGGAAGATGAAGTGATGTGTTCTGAGTCTTTGGGGCCTGAGGTGCATTTTAGACGTTGAAAATTCTGAAAGCAGGTGGATGCTCTAGCCAGTCTCTATCATCCACAGTTGTTGTTGTTGTTAGGTACTGTCGAGTCGGTATCCGACTCATAGCGACCCTCATAGGGTTTTTAATGGCTGACTGTTTTGGGATTGCCTTGGGAGTGGACTGCCAGGTCCTTCTCCCATTTTTGTGGTGCTGGGAATTGAACTCGGGACCTCAGAGACTGCAGCGCAGCACTCTACCAACTGAGCTAAACCCTAGCCCTCATCCACAGTAGGTGCGCTGAGTGCTAATTTTTCCCATGTACAATTTTAGAAAAGGAATTGCTTGTCATCGTTAACCAATAGAGAAGTGCTGTGGAGCATGTTCACTTTTTCGGGTCTAAGAATTCGCAGACTTTTGATCTTACCAGTTAAATTCAAATAGGGAATTCAAACATAGGGCAGAGCCGAGGACCCCTGCAGAGAGCGGTTTCCATCACATGGTCAAGGAAGACTGTGTACCCAGAAGTCCCCCAGTACTCCCTATTGTGAAAAGCCATGGCCACAAGACTCAGCAGACAGGGATGGACTTCTGGAATAGCTATTGAGAGCAAAATCCATTCTTCCTGAGACATATTCCTGGGACATACATAAATATTCAAGTTATCCTTGGCTACTTCTTCAAGTAAATCTGCCACACGATCCTAGTGAGTATCGAACCTTATGAGAGATCTAAGCAGGTAATGAAATTACTCAATGGCCTCACTATAATAGAATTTAATAAGGGTCAAAGTTGACTGTGCTTTTAGTTTTCCTTTTTTTATATGCTGGAAGTTAGGTCATTTTTATCTGATTTCTGTTAGAAGGTTTTGCTTATGAAGCAGTTTGTTAAACGTAATTAAAAGACATAAATGTGAATGAAAAGGGTTGCTACCGTACACTGAGATCGGGCTTTACTAAGTTCTGTGTCCCCTCTGCTATCCAAGGTGTAGATGGCCACTATATATTTGGTTATGTAACTGCAATTGTGACTGGAAAAGCAGCCCAGGGAACCTTACAAGAAAATGAATTTTTACTGTATTAATTGTTGTTGTTGTTGTTAGGTGCTGTCGACCCTATATACAACAGAAGGAAATACTCCCTAACACTGTGCCGTGCCTGGCACTATGTCAGTGCTTCTCTGCTGTCCATAGGGTTTCTGATGGATGATTGTTTTGAGATTGTTTCAGGAGTGGGCTGCCAGGTCCTTCTCCCATTTTTGCGGTGCTGGGGATCAAACCTAGGGCTTCAGAGAGCACAGAGCAGCGCTCTACCAACTGAGCTAAACCCCAGCCCACTATATTAATAGAAGTCTTTAAAAAAAGAAAAATCTTACAACTTGATGGATTAGACAAAGGCAGGACCAAGATATGAAATCCTTTATGCTGCTGCTTTCTGCCAGTTATCTTTTACATTCACTGTATAAGTTTTACATTCACTGTATAAGTTTTTATATTCACTGTATAAGTCACCTTCATGCACTTTAACAACACATAATAAGGTTCTATAATAAGGTTCACTTTAATAAGGTTATATATATAATCTATTTGAATTATTTATATATAAATGTAATAAGGTTATATATATATATATATATATATATATATATATATCCCCTTAAGGTTCACTTTAACAACAACAACATAATAATGATGATTGGGCAAAGGCTTCCGGAGTACTTACTATTTCCACGTATCAAGTATTGTATAGAGTGGAACAGATCAGAAGACAGGTAGTTCGGTCACTAACCCATCTTACATTTAAAGAAGCGGAAGTCCCAGGAGGCTAAGGGACTGACTGTGAGCCAGCCCTGGAGAGTCAGAAATGACCGAGACACCGCCTTGCCCTCAGGAGCTTATGGATGAATGGCCCGAGACAGACAGGAATCATGGGAGCATCGCACACAAGTTTTCGCCATCTCCCTGTGCAATGCAGATGATAAAATAAAAAAGACAAATGGCCGGGGAAAGCTCTGTCAGAAGTGGGACAAGCGTTAACACCCATAGTGAATGAAGATGACGTTAGGAGCCAGTGAGTGTATGTGTGCAAGCATGCTCTTTGAGCTGGGAATATGAGTCGGAGAGGTTGTAATTCTTACCCACCAGCGTCTCTTTAACGTAGACAGTAAGCCTGGGCACTTCGTGCTTTCTCACCCGAGGAATAGCAAGACTTGTTTGAGAGCTGCCTACAGGTTCCATTCTTTTACCTCTCAGCATGTTTGAAGATAAAATTGAAAAATAATTTGCCATGTCATAAAGTGTGTTTCTTACAAATTAATATTGCCTAAAAGGAAAGAAGGGCCTGCAGCTATAGCCCAGTGGCATCTGACCCCGTCAGATCTTGGAAGCTAAGCAGGGTCGGGCCTGGTTAGTACCTGGATGGGAGACCACCTGGGAATACCAGAAGCTGTAGGCTTGGGAGAAGGACCTGGCAACCCCCTCCCAAAAACCAATCTGCCATTGAAAACCCTATGAACAGCAGAGAAGCGCTGACAATAGTGTTTCCCCTGTTGTACAGAGGGTCGCTATGAGTCAGATACCGACTCGATGGCACCTAACAACAACAACAACAACGGGAAAGAAGGAGAATAGACTGAAGCAATTAGTAAAACAATTCTGGAAGAAAGCAAGGGGCAGTTAATTGTACCCATATGGACTCACTCCGTTTCCTAAGGAGGCAAGATGTCCCAAAGCATCAGAGCCCCGCTCATTGACATGATGTTCATGAGCATTTGTGGCTGGGTTTTTATGAAGCTCTCATCCAAAGAAATGGGAGTTCTTCTTAAGATCATGGCATACACATAGCAGGTGGCTAGACCCCTTGTTTATTTATTTTTTCTTAGTTTACAATGCTGGAGATCAAACCCAGGGCCCTCAGCACACTGGGCACATGCTCACTAAGCTACATCCCCAGCTCTTGATTCTTTGAGACAGGACCTTGCCCTATAGCCCAGGGTGGCCTTGAACTCTCCATCCTCTTGCCTGTGCCTTCTGAGTACTGGCATTGTAGGCATGCACCACCACGCCCAGCTAGAATGTTCTTGGAAGAGGTATTTAAATTCGGTCGCAGGGCAAGGTACGGCGTAATGAGTCACTAGCTGTTGGCTGAGTGAGTTGGTGAGTTCGTAGAAGTATTCACTTAGATAATACGTAGGTGTCTGGGGCTCTGAGGATGCGGTTGAACTTCAACACAGGTTGTTTCAGTTCTCCGCCTAAAACCCTCCTTCCTAGAAATGCTTCCGCACCAGAATCTGACAAGCCCCCCCGCCCCAGGGACTGTCCAGTTCCATCAGGGGGGCTTGGGGTTCACAGCTATGGCGGACAAGGAAGCCACACATTCAGAGTGAGCGCGCTGCCTTTCCAGCCAGGTTTACTTGGCGTGACTTGATGAGGTGTACGGCAAAGGCTCCCCGTGTGTTGCCAGATGGGAATGGAGACTGTTCTGTTCTTTGCTTTGCTGTGACATTTGCTTGAGCATTATGGGCTACTGTGACTGGGGCAGCCATCCTCTCAAAGTCAACTCATGGTCTCGTCCAGGAACAAAAATCTTTAGGAAGTGAGGCAGTGTGATGAGAATTGCGAAAAAAACCTCTGCTTGTCTCAGGTTGATCTTTGCCTTTAGAAAGCAAATAAGTGCACAGCATCCATTCCACATTAACCCTAACTTCCCTTCCGGTAATCCATAGCAGGCTGGGATTTAGCTCAGTTGGTAGAGCGCTGCACTGCAGTCTCTGAGGTCCCAAGTTCAATTCCCACCATCGCAAAAGTGGGAGAAGGATGTGGCAATCCACTCCCGAGGGAATCCCGAAATAGTCAGCCATTGAAAACCCTATGAGGGTCGCTATGAGTCGGATACCAACTTGACGGCACCTAACAACAACAATCCAGAGCAGTACACATCTCTTTTCTCTGCATGGCATTGCACAGAGCTTTGGAAGCGCTTATCAGACCTTATAGCAGCCCAAGGGGAGAGCAGGAGAAGCAGGGAGGTCCTGCTAGGTAGGAGCCCAGGGTGTTGCCTCACTTCCATAATGGGTGCAGGGACGATGCAGATGCCACAGACCACGGGTCTCTCTCTACCAGCAGCCCCACTGGCTCCATCACAGACCTGTCACCTGAAGTGCTGACAGGGGGTCCACCCTCTCACCCTTGGGCCCCCAGCTTCTATCATTGGCTGATAGCCAGTGGGGTGTTGTAAGGAGACAGGAAATATATATATATTTATATTTAATATGTTTAGATATGTATATACAATGTATAATATATTATATATATTATATATATCATATGTTATATATAATATATATTATATTATATATATTATATATCATATATGTTATATATAATATATACTTCATATAATATATATTATATAGTTATATCATATGTAATATATATATATGTTGTTGTTGTTGTTAGGTGCCATCGAGTCGAGTCCGACTCATAGCAACCCTATGTACAGCAGATCGAAACACTTGCCGATTCTGTGCCAGGCAAACGATCTTATTTATGTTTAAGCCCATTGTTGCAGACACTGTGTCAATCCATCTGGTGGAGGGTTTTCCTCTTTTGCGTTGATCTGCCACTCTTCCAAACATGATGTCCTTCTCCAGGGATTGTTCTCTCCTGAAGCGGGATTCAGAAGAGGGCGGGGAACTAGGGACATCATTGCTGATGTCAGGTGGATATTAGCTGAAAGCAGAGAATATCAAAAAGATGTCTATCTATGTTTTATTGACTACGCAAAAGCATTTGATTGTGTGGATCACAACAAATTATGGCTTACACTTCGGAAAATGGGAATACCAGAACACCTAATTGTGCTCATGAGAAATCTGTACATGAACCAGGAGGCAGTTGTTCGAATAGAACAAGGAAACACTGAGTGGTTTAAAGTTGGAAAAAAAAAAAATATATATATATATATATATATATATATATATATATATATATATAATATATGCTGGGATGACAGGTGTACACCACCACACCCGGTAAAAAAAAGTCTGTCTTTGTACAGTGAACTGGAGCAGACCACTGAACAGGTGACTCAACTAACAAAAACCTGCCCGCATGGAACAAAGCCATTTTTCTGTCTAGACTTCTTATCTAGCTAACTCTCTCACCACTTGGATAATCCAGGGCTGGCTCTCCCAGGCGACAGAGAAGGACACACAAGGTCGTTGATAGGGTCAGTGAGCAAACCAGCCCACCCCAGAACACCTTCCCAGGGGTCTTGCCCTGATGCTCAGATGGCTGCCTTCTGAGTCACTGCTGTGAATTAGACGGAGAGCATTCTCTTAGAACCGCTTTGCCTGTGAGGAGAGATTTGCTAATTCAGGGTCTCCCTAGCGTCAGGGATGGGAAGGGTGTGAGAAAGTGAGGCCGGAAGGGAGAAGATGGGGGAAATCAGGAAGACCAAGTCTCCCTTGGGTGCAGAGTGGGTGGAACTCTGGGTGGGCATCCCGGGCCCTGGAGACCAGGACCAGCTGCGTAGTGAGTCTGAGCTCCGACAGCGTTCCCGGCCCGCCCTGGGAGCACCCCGCTCCCCGCAGAGGGCACTGCTTCTGTGCTTTTTCTGGTAGGTCTTCCCTCCCTCATGGGATATTTCCTCACTCTCCCACTTGCTCCCATTCTTCAAGGTCCAGACCAATGCATGCAAATCCCCCCACTCCTTCTCTCCCTCCCTCCTTCATCTGCTATCCAGCCAAAAAACAGCCCTGCTTTTGTTAGGTACCCTCAATTCGGTATCCGACTCATGTTGTTGTTGTTGTTAGGTGCCGTCGAGTCGGTATCCGTCTCATGGCGACCCTCTGTACAACAGGGGAAACACTATTGTCAGTGCTTCTCTGCTGTTCATAGGGTTTTCAATGGCAGATTGATTTTTGGGAGGGGGTTGCCAGGTCCTTCTCCCAAGCCTACAGCTTCTGGTGTTCCCAGGTGGTCTCCCATCCAGGTACTAACGAGGCCCGACCCTGCTTAGCTTCCGAGATCTAACGGGATCGGATGCCACAGGGCTATGGCTGCAGGCCATCCGACTCATAGCGATCCTATGTAGAACAGGTGAAAACACTTTTGTCAGTGCTTCTCTGCTGTTTCATAGGATTTTCAATGGCTGATTGATTTTTGGGAGTGGGTTGCCCAATAAGTAAGCGCACTTTATTTAGATCTCTGTTGTTGTTGTTGGGTGTCGTCGATTCGGTGTCTGACTCATAGTGACCCTGCGTACAATAGACGAAACACTAGTGTCAGTGCTTCTGTGCTGTTCATAGGGTTTTCCATGATGGATTGATTTTTTGGGAGTGGGTTGACGGGTCCTTCTCCCAAGCCTACAGCATCTGGTGTTCCCAGGCTGTCTCCCATCTAAGTACTAACCAGGCCCGACCCTGCTTAGCTACCGAGATCTGACGGGATCAGATGCCACAGGTCCATGGTTGCAGCCCTACTTTTAGCACCTAGGAATTCATGCAACAAATATGCCCTTTGTGGGTATGGCGTGCGGGCACTGCTCTAGGTGCTGAAGAAAGAGAAAGAAGGAAGTCCCTGAAGCTAGTAGCCCTGGGATGAATCTCTTGCTCCTTTTTTTCTGGTGTATTTTTGTCCCTCTATTAAAGGAATAAGACTGGGATTTAGCTCAGTTGGTAGAGCGCTGCTCTGCAGTCTCTGAGGTCCCGAGTTCAATTCCCAGCACTGCAAAAATGGGAGAACGGCCTGGCAATCCACTCCCAAGGCAATCCCGAAGCACTCAGCCATTGAAAACCCTATGAGGGTCGCTATGAGTCGGATACTGACTCGACAGCACCTAACAACAACAACAACAACATTCTGTTTTGAAGGGCTTGGATTTAGCCCAGTTGGTAGAGTGCTGTTCGACTCTCTGAGGCCCTGGGTTCCATCCCCAGCACTGCAAAAACAGGAGATGGATGTGGCAATCCACTCCCGAAGCCATCCCTAAACAGTCAGACATTGAAACCCCTATGAGGGCCACCATGTGTCAGACCTGACTCCACAGCACCTAACAACACCACCGTTAAAGGAATTGCAGTCAGTGTAGAATAGCAGAATTGGAGTATAATCTCTCTTCATGCTAGTATCACTCGTGCCTACTATGTTGTTGTTGTTAGGTGCCATCGAGTCAGTATCTGACTCATAGTGACCCTCTGTACAACAGGGGAAACACTATTGTCAGTGCTCCTTTGCTGTTCATAGGGTTTTCAATGGCAGATTGATTTTTGGGAGTGGGTTGCCAGGTCCTTCTCCCAAGCCTACAGCTTCTGGTGTTCCCAGTCGGTCTCCCATCCAGGTACTAACCTGGCCCAACCCTGCTTAGCTTCCAAGATCTGACGGGATTGGATGCCACAGGGCTACAGCTTCAGGCGTGCCTACTATAGTTGCTCTGTATGTGCTGGATGCCCCGCAGCAGTATCTGTATTAAATGCCTTGGAGCATCTGTTTTAAAATGAGGCAACTAAGTGCCATCCCCAATAAGCACACAAACAGGGCGGATCTCCCAGGGTGCAAATACAGGATACATGTTGAAAACATTAAACACCTTGGTTATTTTGAAAAAAATGCAGTGGTCTTTAACATCGCTTGGGATGTGCCACCTGCCAATCCAGATGCACCACGCATGCCCAGGTGAACACTCTAGGAGATGGGCAGGGATCTGGGCTCTGCAGTCCCTCAACCTGGGACCAGGTTATCAATCTGCCCCCCACTCCGATCCAGAGGCACAGCCACATTGGCAGTGGGGAGGTGATCTGCAGTCTTTGCCCCTGTCTTGCTGGTGTGTGGTCTCCTTGACAGACCCACCTCCCTTTTTACCAAACGCAACCCCCCCGCTTTTTTTCCCCTTTTTTCAGTACCTGGGAGTTGAACCCAGGACCTTGCACATACCTTGCAAGTGCTCGATCACTGGGCCATATTTTTTTTTTTTTTTAATCTTGAGATAGGGTCTTGCTAAGTTATACAGGCTGCCTCTGGCCTTGAACTTGTGATCCTTCTGCCTCTCCCTCCTGAGTGTCTGAGGTTACAGGTGTGTGCTACTGCACCCAGCTCAAATGCTCCACTTTCAAGAAAACTCAGCTAGAAGCACTTTTGTGCTTCGTGGATAGTAGAGGGCGGGAAGCTGCTTCTTGTGTAGATTCTGTCCAGTGGTAGAGAGTCCAGGGCCAGCAATCAGGATGGAAAAAAAAATGCCCGCCCTCCACTCTTGGATTTTCAATCCTGTAAATTATGAAGTTTAACACAACACTAAGCGCTAGTTTGGAAGGCTGAAGGAGTCTGGGTTGTCAAGTTAAAGGAATGACCAACAAGCTTCCCGTTTTCTGGCTTAGTTACTATAATACTTTGTTATAAAATGTTGCATTGCTATATGACTCCTGTGAACTACTCTAGGCAGGAGAGACTGTGTCCCAGCCATAGTGGTTCTCAAACTTTTGTTTGAGACCCTTTTTGTTGTTGTTGTTGTTAGGTGCTGTCGAGGCAGTATCCGACTCATAGCGACCCACATAGGGTTTTCAATGGCTGAGTGCTTCGGGATTGCCTTGGGAGTGGATTGCCAGGCCCTTCTCCCATTTTTGTGGTGTTGGGAATTGAACTCGGGTCCTCAGAGACTGCAGCGCAGTGCTCTACCCACTGAGCTAAATCCCAGCCCTGAGACCCTTTTATACTCCTATAAATGAAGAGGATTCTAAAGCATAATTGTTTAGATGGGTTATATCTATTGATACTTACAGAATTAGAACCAGAAACTTTGAAATATTTCCTTGTGAATCTACTTAGAAGTTGGTAGAGCGCTGCGCTGCAGTCTCTGAGGTCCCAAGTTCAATTCCCAGCACCGCAAAAATGGGAGAAGGACCTGGCAATCCACTCCCAAGGCAATCCCGAATCAGTTAGCCATTGAAAACCCTATGAGGGTGGCTATGAGTCAGATACTGACTCGACAGCACCTAACAACAATAACAACAGTAATAAGCTCATTACCTATTAACACAAGTAACACGTTTTCATGGCAAATAACTATATTTTAAAGATGTTTACGGGGAAGCGTGGCATTAGTTTACCTGTCTTTCAAATCTCTTTCACGCCCAGCTGAATAGAAGGCGGCCGAGATCCTGTATCTCCCTCTACGTCCCCCTGTCTGTTGTGGTAACACTCAGTGTGAAACCTCTGGAGAACTCCCTCATACACTTGTAAGAAGAGGAGAGTGGAAAAAGCAAATGACGTTGCCTATGTTCCGAAGGGGGCTGGGATTTAGCTCAGTGGGTAGAGCGCTGTGCTGCAGTCTCTGAGGTCCCGAGTTCAATTCCCAGCACTGAAAAAATGGGAGAAGGGCCTGGCAACCCACTCCCAAGGCAATCCCGAAGCACTCAGCCATTGAAAACCCTATGAGGGTCGCTATGAGTTGGATACCGACTCGACGGCACCTAACAACAACAACAACAACATGTTCCGAAAACATTGTCAAGCAGGGCACGCCCTGGAGGGGCCTTGGGACCCCAGGGGGTTCCTGTGGAGCACACTTTGAGAACCGCTGCCCTAAAGTGCTCAGCGTGGTACTTGGCACCGTGCTGGGCGGGGGATGCAGTAACGAGCAATGGGACACACGCTCTGTCCTCCTGGGGCACACACCTTGTCCCCCTAAATTCCCGTGTTGCAGTCCTGGCCTCAGAACCTCAGAGTGTGACCCTGGTTGGAAGCAGAGTCCTTCCGGGGGTGATCAGGTTGAAGCGCGCCCGTCTGGGCGGCCATCCGAAAAGGGGTCCTTTGGACCAGAGGCAGATACGTGCAGAGGGAGGCTGGTGAGGAGACAGCGAGGAGAGGTCCTGGACTGGAGGGACCCATCTGCAAGGCAAGGACAAAGGGCCTCCGGGGGCGCCAGCCCTGCCCACAGCTCGGCCTCGAACTTCAGCCTTCGGAACCCTGGGACAGTAAGCTGTCGGCTGCTCAGGCCACACAATGTCTGCTGCTCGGGTTTTGTTCCAGCACCTGCAGCAGCGTGAGACCGACTGTGTGCTGATTATGGCAACAGGGTTCCAAGGCGGTTGTGAGGCCCAGGCCGGCGCAGGGAGCCACGCTCCCGCAGATAGAGTTCCGAGAACTCGCACTCCCCACCGGCCAGCAGGGCACAGCCGCGAACGGTTCTGCTAAACGCCTCCTTCCTCAAATGAGTTTATCACTTTGTTTAAGCAGGAAATAGCCTGTCATTCGCGTGGCTGCCCAAGCTCAGAAACCTGCGTTCGCCGTGCATGGTGAGCCGAAGGGAAGTCATCCAGGGGCCTGTGTTTGCCACCCAGGGCTCCTCAAAACCTGCAGCCTTCAGGCCTTGGCTGCTCCCTGGGGTCACAGGGAGTTGAGGGCAGGGAGTGCATTGGGGCCGTTATTCCCTTTGGATGTCCGGGGTCAGGGTCTCTGGCTGCCCTTGTTTGGGGATGGGTGGTGGCAGCCTCCGGAGGTGTTTCCTATATGTGCCGAATGCTTTAAAAATGGTCACAGGTAGCTGGGCGTGGTGGCGCACGTCTGTAATCCCAGCGGCTTGGGAGGCAGAGCCAGGAGGATTGCAAGTTCGAGACTAGAGGAAGTCTATGTAACTTAGCGAGACCCTGTCTCAGGAAGTAAGGAAAAAAAAATGGGCTGGGGGTGCAGCTCAGTGGTCCAGCACTTGCAAAGCATGCAGGCGTGAGGCCCCGGGATCAACCCCCAGTACCACACACACACACAAAAAAAATGGTCACAGGTGCTCTGGATGAAGAGGTCCCCATATTCCTGGGTGGGAGGAGGAAGGAAGGTTCCCACAGCACGTGGGGCCGGGATGGCCGTAACACTTTATTAGGGGTGGCTTTTGGCGTGCACATGGCGGGCATATTCCGTGCATCCTGATTGCATTTCGTTTGAAAATAATAAAACTTGAAAGATAGGAGGAATTTGCTTTGTGGAGCCCTGGAGAGGTGGAAAGTATGAGTCCTTCTCAGGAAAGGAGAGAGTCCCTGGGCGCCTGGCGGGGACAGTGTGAGGCTCACTCTCTGGCCCCGGTCAACACCAGCTCCTTGCAGTGACCCGCCAGGCCCTGGGCTCAGCCCCTCACCCCCCAGCTTGTCCTTGTTCACCCCCCGCCCCTTCCAGGAACAAGGCTTCCTCCCTGACCGCTCCTGATCTCCTGTCCCTACTGCGTCCTCAGGGCCCACCCTCCCTGGCGTGGCCAGCTGTCCCCACGGCTGGAATCTGCCGGTCACTCCCTCACTTCCTGCGCATTTGTCCGGGCCTCGCCTCCCCGAGGACCGCACAGTAGGGGAGGCACCGTCTGCCCCATCCTCACCGTCACCGGCGTCTGGCCTGACTCTCAGGATATGATGGGTCTGACATTCTTAACTGTGACTCAGGAGCCAGTGGGGCTGGGGTTCAGAACATCTAATGAGGTCCCGGTGCCATGGCTGCGGGTCCAGGGACAATATTTCAAAACCAAGCTTATCGTTTTCCCTGTAAATCATCCACCGACCGATCGCTTGAGGAGTCTTTGTTGTTTGCGTCATTGATGTCACCCGGAAGCACCAATGAGATTCAGGAGCATGAAAGTTGGTCGGTGAACTTCTAAAGTCAGGCAGTGTTCTCAGGAGTGAGCCTGTGATTACAGAGGAGACCTTCCTGCGTCAGAGCCAGACTGCGAGATCGGAAGAGCGAGTGGGGGATGGCAGGTCATTAAAGAGTTATAAGATATTTCAATAAGGACAGTTGTCCCTTGTTACCTGAGGGGGACTGGGCCCAGGACTCCCTCCCCTTGCCACACTAAAAACCCCCCAGTGCTCAAGCGCCTTATGTGAGATGACATGTGTTTGCACAGAACCCATGCACATCTTCCTGTATAGTTTAGATCATTTCTACATTACTTCTAGCCTGCAGCCATAGCCCTGTGGCATCCAATCCCGGCAGATCTCAGAAGCCAAGCATGGTTGGCCCTGGTTAGTACTTGGATGGGAGACTGCCTGGGAACCCCAGGTGCTATAGGCTTGGGAGAAGGACCTGGCAACCCCCTCCCAAAAATCAATCTGCCATTGAAAACCCTATGAACAGCAGAGAAGCACTGACAGTAGTGTTTCCCCTGTTGTACAGAGGGTCGCTATGAGTCAGATACCGACTCGACGGCACCTAACAACAACAACATCAACATTAATTCTAATGCCTAATATCACTGAAATGCCACATAAATACGTGGTTCTTGTACTATATTGCTTAGAGATTT
>VMDO01028900.1:0-12711 GCA_007922755.1 Pedetes capensis
CTGGGAATGATAAACTAAAGAGAAATGGGTTGCATTCATCATCAAAAAAGACATTTCAAGATCTGTCATGAAATACAATGTTGTCAGTGATAGAATAATATCCATACGCCTACAAGGAAGGCCAGTTAATATGACTATTATTCAAATTTATGCACCCACCACTAAGGCCACAAATGAAGAAAGGGAAGACTTCTATCAGTTTCTGCAATCTGAAATAGATCAAACATGCAATCAAGACATACTGATAATCACTGGTGACTGGAATGCAAAGGTTGGAAATAAAGAAGAAGGCTCAGTAGTTGGAAAATATGGTCTTGGTGACAGAAACGAAGCTGGAGATGGCATGATAGAATTTTGTCAGACCAATGACCTTTTAATTACAAATACATTTTTTCAACATCATAAATGGAGACTATACACATGGACTTCACCAGATGGAACATACAGGAATCAAATTGACTACGTGGAAAGAGATGATGCAAAAGCTCTATACAAAATGTCAAAACAAGACCAGGTGCTGACTATGGATCAGACCATCAATGTCTCATTAGCAAGCTCAAACTGAAGCTGAAGAAAATTAGAATAAGTATATGAGAGCCATGGAATGACCTTGAGTATATCCCACCTGAGTTCAGAGATCACCTCAAAAATAGGTTTAATGCATTAGACACAAATGGTAGGAGACCAGAAGAGTTGTGGCATGACATAAAAGATATCATTCAAGAAGGAAGCAAAAAGCTCTTAAAAAGACAAGAAAAAAAGAAAAGACCAAATTACATGTTAAAAGAGACAGTAGAACTTGCCCTTGAATGTGGAGCAGCTAAAGTAAAAAGAAGACATGATGAAGTTAACGAACTAAACAGAAGATTTCAGAAGGGAGCTTGAGAAGATAAAAACAAATATGATGACATGTGTAAGGAGCTGGAGGCAGAAAACCAAAAGGGAAGAACACGCTCTGTGTTTCTCAAGCTTAAGGAAGTGAAGAAAAAATTCAAGCCTCCAGTGGCAGTAGTGAAAGATTCTACAGGGAACATATTAAATGATGCAAGAAACATCAAAAGAAGATGGGAAGAATACACAGAGTCATTATACAAGAAAGAATTGGTAGATGACCAACCATTCCAAGAGGTTGCATATGAAGAGGAACCAATGGTGTTGAAGGACGAAGTGGAAGCTGCCTTGAAAGAACTGGTGAAACACAAGTCTCCAGGAATTGATGGAATACCAATAGAGATGTTTCAACAAACAGATGCAGCACTGGAAGTGTTAACATGTTTGTGCCAACAAGTTTGGAAAACAGCTACTTGGCCAACTGACTGGAAGAGATCCATATTTGTGCCTATTCCCAAAAAAGGGGATCCAACTGAATGTGCAAACTATTGTACAATATCATTAGTATTGCACACAAGCAAAATTCTACTAAAGATCATTCAGAAGCGACTGCAGCAGTATATAGACAGGGAATTACCGGAAAATCAAGTGGGATTCAGAAGAGAGCGGGGAACCAGGGACATCATTGCTGATGTCAGGTGGATATTAGCTGAAAGCAGAGAATATCAAAAAGATGGCTATCTATCTTTTATTGACTATGCAAAGGCATTTGATTGTGTGGATCATAACAAATTATGGATAACACTTTGGAAAATGGGAATACCATGACACCTAATTGTGCTCATGAGAAATCTGCACATGAACCAGGAGGCAGTGGTTCGAATAGAACAAGGAAACACTGAGTGGTTTAAAGTTGAGAAAGGTGTACATCAGGGCTTTACACTTTCGCCCTATCTCTTCAATTTATGTGCTGAGCAAATAATCCAAGAAGCTGGACTTTATGAGGAAGAATGCGGCATCAAGATTGGAGGAAGACTCATTAACAACCTGCGTTATGCAGATGACACCACTCTTCTTGCTGAAAGATGAAGATCAAAGATCATAGCCTTCATTATGGGTTATGACTAAACATCAACAAAACAAAAATCCTTACTACTGGGTCAGCACATAACTTCACAATAAATGGAGAAAAGATAGAGGTTGTCCAATATTTTGCCTTGCTTGGCTCTATAATCAACACCCACGGAAGCAGCAGTCAAGAAATCAAAAGACACATTGCTCTAGGAAAAGCTGTGGCAAAAGATCTTTTTAGAGTATTGAAAAGCAAAGATGTCACATTGAAGACGAAGGTGCGTCTGACTCATGCCATAGTATTTTCAGTCACATCAAATGGTTGTGAAAGCTGGACATTGAACAAGAGAGACAGAAAAAGAATTGATGCTTTTAAATTGTGGTGCTGGAGACATCTATTGAATATACCATGGACTGCCAAAAGAACCAACAGATCTGTCCTAGAAGAAGTGCAACCAGAGTGCTCCTTGGAAGCAAGAATGGCCAGACTGCGTCTTACGTATTTCGGATGTAGTCAGGAGAGATCAATCCCTGGAGAAGGACATCATGTTTGGGAGAGTGGCAGGTCAATGCAAAAGAGGAAAAACCTCCACCAGATGGATTGACACAGTGTCTGCAACAATGGGCTTAAACATAAATAAGATTGTTTGCCTGGCACAGAATCGGGAAGTGTTTCGATCTGCTGTACATAGGGTCGCTATGAGTTGGACTCAACTCGACAGCACCTAACAACAACAACAACAACATTATTCTAGTAATAATTTGATATAAACTTCTATGTTGTTGTTATTGGTAGGTGCCATCAAGTCAATATCGACTCATAGTGACCCTCATAGGGTTTTCCATGGCCGACTGTTTTGGGATTGCCTTGGGAGTGGGTTGCCAAGCTCTTCTCCCATTTTTGCGGTACTGGGAATTGAACTCGGGACCTCAGAGACTGCAGCACAGCGCTCTACTGACTGAGCTAAATCCCAGCCCATAAGCTTCTATATCTATCTTTTAAGAATTCATATAGCCTAATGTAGAAAATTTTCTCATCTGGCTCTTGAACACTTGACTATTCCTAGATTTTTATTTTTTACATAAATTTTATTATTCATCAAGTTCTATAAAATTCTTCTTGGTAATTTAATTGAATTATATCTCCTTTATAGATTCAACACCATCTTCATGGTAGTGAGTCTTTTATGCAGATTTATGGTGTCATGTTCCCATTAATCACATGTTTTTTATTCATAAAAATCTTTGACTCTATACTTTTTCAATATTTTGCCCTTCTATTTATGTGATTGTCATCATATCTGTCAATTTCACTGAACACTCAATAGTCTAGCTCTCTGTAGATTCTTTTAGAGTTTCTGTGCAAATAGTCGTATCATTGATGCTTATTTTTTTAAGCATTTTACTCTTTTACTGGATGACCATGACTTATAATACAATGCTCAACGTTCAAAGAATGGGACTTCATAGTGGACTTCTTTGTATATCGCATTAGAAACATTTAGAAGTGCTTTCAAATTTTCCAAATTTTCACCATTTATATTTCTACTTTTTTTTAAATTCAACAATATCTGACATTACTTAATTCTCATTATTTTTTCTTGGAAAGTACACAGTTGCTCTACGATTTTATAGCCATGTTCATTTTTTTTTTTCAGTATTGTGGGGTTGAACATAGGGCCTCAAGCATGCTTTACCATTAAGCTGTACTCCCAGCCCATTTTTTACTTTTTATTTTGAGCCAGTGTCTCACTAAGTTACACAGACTGCTTCTGGCCTAGAATTTGCAATACTTCTGCCTCCACCTCCCAAGTTGCTGGGACAACAGTCATGCTCCACTGCACCTAGCTTTTCATTCATTCTTTTTGTAACATCATATAATACTTTCACATTTGCTGTGGGTGACTTAGGCCTTGTTTTACATCTCTTTATTTTGTTTGTTCTGTTTGTTTGTTTGTTTGTTTGTCGAGGCAGGGTCTAATTAGGTATCTCAGGAGGGCCTTGAACTCTCTATGTAGCCCAGGCTGGTCTCAAATTCGCATCAGCCACTGGAGTATTGGGATTACAGGAATGTATCACCATAACTGGCTCTGTTTTTCACTTCTAATACTTATTTTTTGTGTCCTTTTTCTCCTGCCAAACACCCCACATTTCTTGCAGAGTACACCAATGACATAATTAAATAAATTAAGAAGATATATATTTTTTGTATCAGAAAGTCAAAACCAATTGTATATATATTATATGTGTGTATGTATGTATGCAATTATACATTCAAGGGGTTGGTTGGATTATAAAATTTGGTGGGCTAGCTAGGCAAGTCTAAAGCCCATAAAGCAGGTAGTCAGGAAGCAAATATCCCAAGGAGGTTGGAGCTTTCCCAGGCATGGGATGAATCCAGTTTCTATAAATTCAGGTTTCTCTTTTCCCAAGGAAGGACCAAGTTCCCTTTTAAGTTTTTAGCTCTGGTTAAGTCAGGATCAACCATCCCCTAACTAAAAATTGTCTGATTAAGGTCTTTTAGTATATCTGTGAAATCCCTTTTTGCAGCACTTATGTTAGTGTTTGACCAACTAGAAGTTCTGTGTTATATGTGTATGCTATTACTTTCTTTCCATCTTCTAACTCTCATAGAGATTATATTTATTAGTCTTCTTCTATGAAAACATAATAAAAAGGGAATTGTAAGAAAAGCAATTTAACCTACCCAAATCAACATACTATGGAGCTATTAGTTCACCCATAGAATGTGTTAACCAGGACATTTCTCAGAAAATGCTGCGAAGTAGACTTATTTAGGGAGGATTTAAAAAGAAATTCCTGAAGTGTATTTGTAAGCAGGGCATGGTGGCCGTGCTTGTGACCTCAGCACTTGGGAAAGTAAGGCAGAAAGATGCAGGGTTTGAGGCCAGCTTGGACCACATAGTGAGTTCCAGGCCAGCCTAGGTGACAAAGTGAGACCCTATCTCAAAAAGTGAACAAGCAAAAAAGCAAACAAACAAAATCCTAATTCTTCCCTGTTACACTTTTATTTCTTTTTAAATTAATATGCATGTGGTGGAGTAAAAGCTTTTTGGAGGTACATTTAGCTCTAGACAGATAAGAATTTTCAGGGCAGGGTTCTGGGAAATGAGAGTTGATGAAAGACTGTTCAGCTTTAGGTTTTTAAGTTGACTTACTTAAGATGATTATAGTAACTGCATTGTTATATAGAACTCACCAGGAGCTCTGATGAGATAATAATAGATAGCCAAGCTTTTATCTTAAATATTCATTTGCTTAGAGTGGTGCTTCTTAAAGTGAGATCTCTCAGTTGGTAACATTAGAATTGGGAACTTGTTAGAAAGGGCAATTTTGCAGTGCTGCACCTAAATTACTAACAGAGAAACTCTGGGGATATGGATTAAGAGTTTGTGTTTTAACAAGAGACACAAGTGGTATTAAAGTATTTGTATACTGCTGACACAGTTTGTCTCTGGGGAGCTGAGATTAAACATATGCAGTTGACCAGAACTTGGATCTAATCCAGGTGCAGCTAATGCTCAAAGCAGGTATAGGTCCTCTGAGATAATGTACGGTTGGAGGGGAAAACAGAAGAGCACTGGGGCAGGTGATGAAGAGACGATCATTCTGAAATGACAACTCTTTGGTCACTCTCTGCATAGTATCAGGTCCTAGATATTGTAGGAACTTATTTTTCCCCCCTGGGAATAGGAGTTTGAAATGCTTGTTCATGATTTGAAGAAAGCTTGGGACACATGGTGGAGTCAAGGATATTAATTGTAAGGCTATACCAAAGAAACTCTTTGTGTGTGGAAACCTTGGTATCCAGAGTGATTGAGTCCTACAGAAAACTGGCCATGGGTTTAACACAAAAGAGTTCTCTAACAACAGAAGTTTATTGAAACAAGCACAATGAATCGGTCTCCAGCAAAGAATACCAGGAGATTCAGGTTTGGTAATGTTAAATGTTTAAGTCTTCTCTGCCTTTTTCAGTTCCTAAAATAATTATCCCATATGACGAAATACTACCTTTAACAAGTTATATCACCTCAGTCTTACATATGAGTACAATTTCCTGTGGAGTTTCATTACCATCTTGCTGTATCTTTCACAGGCAATATTTTAAAAAATGGCAAGTCATCTCACAAAGCCAGTCACACCGCAGTTATGGAACAGTGGGCACTTTGAGAGGTAGCTCCATAAAACAACAGTTACCCTTGGGCATTAAGTCTTGGAAAGGGGAGCAGGGTGGGGAGCTGTCAAAAAGGGAAGGAACAAGCAATATATTAACCAGACCAGGGAAATGGAAGGCGCTGTAAAGGTAGTTTAAGACATTTACTATGATATTCCTGAAATTGCTAAGAAAAATAATTCCTCATTAAGCAACTAAGAGAATGCCTCATAAGATAGATGCTGTAAAGATCAACAAGAAGGAACTAGGCAGAAGGAATCAGTAGAACCTAAATGCTGGATGACCTTGATTCCCCTCCCCAGTATCCTCATATTAGTCAAAGGGAGCCCACGTTTGCTTGTGCTCTTGGGTAAACAAACTGATAGCCTTTGGTTTGTGGCACAGTTTCAAGAGAAGAAAAGACTTCCCCATCCCCAGTTCCTCCAGTTGTGATGTTTGAACTTTTATCTTACTGAAGGCATTGACTTTAATGTTGATAGCTTTAATAATATGAGTTGGATTAGCAATGGAGTCAGAGACAAATTCAAATTGGAGTGTAAGTAAGAATAATCACAAAAGTTTATCAATATCATGAAATATTTTATACAATGGCTGTGAGAAACTACCAAGCTGAGAGTTGGGTGGAATAATAATAATATAAGTGAACAAGAGTAAAAATGTGCATAGCCCTGTGAAGGGCTGGTACATTTAAAGCTTGGGGATCCTCAGAAAGAAAAGACCACGGGATCTGTAAGTAATGGTCAGTTACAGCAATCAAGTTACAATCTAATCCAGTCAAATAAAATGTGGTAATCTGTGCTTAGTCCAGCTTCTACAAGAAAAAAAAGAAAGTCAAAGCATAGAGTCAGAGATTTAAAAAGCAGGAAGGAATCTCAAGGAATTATCAAGTTTAGCTTCCTGGCTGGGAGTGAGTGGCTTTATGAGACTGAAAGCTGTAGGTATGTGAGGCATAAACTAAGTGGCTGGAAGAAGTGTAGTAAGTGGGATTTCTCTGCTTCTGCAGTCTGACTTCATTCAGGTCTACTATCAATGTTGAGCAGAGGCCCACATTAGCTCAGGAAGCAATGGGTAATAAATATGCACCTGAGTGCACCTGGTTTGGCTGAGAGCAATCAGGGAAGCTGTTTTCTTACTTCCTAATTAGATGCTAAAACACATACAGAAAAAAATTATGAAGGATATTTAACAACAAGTATGCCCTGCAATGGAACAAATTATGTGGAGTATAAAGTAGTTAGTCACCACATATGTTTTAAAGCTAAGTCTAGATTCTAGTTGGTTAAGATACTTCAGGGGCATTTCTTTATTGGATATATAGTTATTTCTCCATTAAAATGAAGATGTTGGTAATAGAAGCTGACATTTATTGAGCATCTTCTGTGGGCTGCACATTTCTCTAGGCACTCACACTCTTGCAAAGTATTATTATTTCTGTGTGGCAGATAAGGAAACTATAGTATCCCAGAGAAAATTTGACTTGTTCAAGTCAAAAGTAGTAAGGAAATTCAGACTTATTCCCAATTTTGTAGGTTCCAGTGCCTATCATTTGTTTTTTTAACCACCACAGATGGATGCTTTAAAAATTCCCAGATTCTATGGCTCCAAAGTATCCTTTCTCTTCAAAAAAAAAAAAAAAAAAAAAGAAAATTGAAACATAAGATGTGGTGTACATTTTTGCCTGAATATTAAGAGAAGGCCTAGAAACTGCAAATGACAATAATGGTCAAATGTTTGCTCAAATCCAACTTCCTCTCTGATGTGTTTCACAGATGGGTAGAAAATTTAACAGCTTTGCTGATGTTGCCATCTCAGGTAAAATCTCACATACCAGAGTGTTTAAGACCCTTAACATGCTCGTGTGTCGCAAGTCACAATTATCTCTTTCTTCTCTGAAGAGCTTGAGGTTTATCGACAGCACTGTGATTAGAATAGCATTTTTACAAAACTCTATTCCTTCTTGTAGCTCTTATGTCTGTGAACATAGGAACATTAATAGTTGATCTTGTTTACTAACATGTTTGGGTTTCTGGTGTCATTTTGTATCTCAGATCCTATTGAATTGTAATTAAGGAACTCTTTCTCCTTAATAGGTCACAAAATAGAAAAGCCTTTTCTCTAGATTTATTGATCTAGTGCCTATATATACAGAATAGCTGGACAATTAAGGAGTAGGAGAATTCACCACTCCTTCCTCTTAATGTGCACACATAGAGAAAGGGTTGTGACTAAGAATTGATTCTCCTTTGATAACTATTTTCGAACTTCCTAAATTTTTTGGCTCTTTTGTACTGACCTTTGCATTGTCTCCACTTTCTAATATAGGGATAATTATAGATATGTTGTTGCTGTTGTTAGGTGTCTTTGAGTTGGATCTGACTCATAGTGACCCTCATAGGGTTTTCAATGGCTGATTGTTTCCGGGATTGCTTTGGGGGTTGATTGCCATGTCCTTCTCCTGCTTTTGCGGTGCTGGGGATCAAGCTCAGGACCTCAGAGAGTGTGGAACAGCACTCTCCCAACTAAGCTAAACCCAAGCCTAATTATAGATATAATGTATATCAAATAATTGTGGTTGAATAAACGGATATGAACTTCTAAGCTGCCAACTTCTCATTCCCATTTTGAAAACTCCCAGCTAAAATGATTTCTCATGTTACATCCTAATGATGACTCCTCTGTTTCCTCTCCTTACCATTCTTCTCCATCTTTTGTATAATTCCTTTTAAGTACTCTGAACTTAAATGAAATACTCTGATTGTGTCCCCTTAGGGGATAGCAGTGTGGGAAAGGAAAGATAAATGAGAGAATAATATAAGATTTTTCTGCAAAAAGTGATGAGTCATTACTGTCAAGGTACAAGTCAAGGTGATCTTATAAAATCACACCTTGCTATTGTGCAAGGGTGAGGATGAAAAGGATTTGGCCATACTCTTTCTTTGAAATCATCAAACACTGCAGATAGAATATGAATAAAGGATTGATTGAGAAGAGGACAGCAGGTAAAAGCTGAAATTTTTTGTTTCAGAAGTAGAATGAAATTCTAAGAGGCTTAACTTCAATGTATTTTGTAGTTGTTACGTGCTGTTGAGTGGGGTCCAACTCATAGTGACCCTCACAGGATTTTCGATGGTTGATTGTTTCGGGATTGCTTCAGGAGTGGAATGCCATGTGTTTCTCCTGTTTTTGTGGTGCTAGGGATCAAACCTGGATCAGCACTCTGCCAACTGAGCTGAACCCCAGCCCTATTCTACAGCTAGTAAGTGTTTATGTAGTCCCGCTTATACCGCTGGTCTATGTTGTCTTTCCAGGCAATGTGATACTGTGTGGGCATATCTGACCAGAGAAGATGTCCAGCACTCTTGACCAGACCATGGAATCTCCTAATCACACTAACCTGGATCCATCCATCTTCTTTCTACTGGGCATCCCAGGTCTGGAACAATTCCACTTGTGGCTCTCACTTCCTGTGTGCTGCCTAGGCACAGCCACAATTCTGGGTAACATAATCATCTTGGTGGTTGTTGCCACTGAGCCAACCCTGCACAAGCCAGTGTACCTCTTCCTGTGCATGCTCTCAACCATCGATTTGGCTGCCTCCCTCTCCACAGTTCCCAAGCTACTGGCCATTCTGTGGTGTGGGGCTGGACATATCTCTGCCTCTGCCTGCCTGACACAGATGTTCTTCATTCACACCTTCTGCATGATGGAGTCCACTGTGCTGCTGGCCATGGCCTTTGATCGCTATGTGGCCATCTGCCATCCACTCCGCTATGCTACTATCCTTACTGACACCATCATTGCCCGCATTGGGGTAGTAGCAATGGTGCGAGGCTCCCTGCTCATGCTCCCATGTCCCTTCCTCATTGGGCGTTTGAGCTTCTGCCGAAGCCACGTGATCCCACACACTTACTGTGAGCACATGGCTGTGGTGAAGCTGGCCTGTGGAGACACCAGGCCTAACCGTGTGTATGGGCTGACGGCCGCATTGCTGGTCATTGGGGTTGACTTGTTCTGCATTGGCCTCTCTTATGCCCTCATTGCACAGGCAGTCCTTCGCCTCTCATCCCAGGAGGCTCGATCCAAGGCCTTAGGAACATGTGGTTCCCATGTCTGTGTCATCCTCATCTCTTATACACCAGCCCTCTTCTCTTTTTTCACACACCGCTTTGGCCACCATGTCCCAGTCCACATTCATATTCTTTTGGCCAATGTCTACCTGCTCTTCCCACCTGCTCTGAACCCTGTGGTATATGGGGTGAAAACCAAGGAGATTCGTGAAAGGGTTGTCAGGGTATTTCAGAAGGGGCAGGGAATTGGGTTCAAGGCATCTGAGTGATTCTGTAGAATAGAAGGGATGTAGTAAATTACCAAAAAATCCAAACCCACAGCTCTTTAAGAAATTCTCAGTATTTGATACTGGAAAAGAAAATTTCTTAGGAGGACAATGTCCTCTGCCAGAAATTTCTGCTTATTTCCAAGAATGACAAATTATGGGAGAGAGCAAGGAGTTAGAGCATTCTTCCTTTCCATCCAGGCAAGTGTAAACATAAGAAGATTCACCCAACCTGGATAGATTTAGATACTGGAAAGAGCCACCTATGTCCTGGAATGAGACTTCCTTGCTCCAGGTTAGAAGAGCCTCTGCATTGCAGTGGGATCTCTTCCCCTTCTGGTCTCTCCCAGTATTCCAGGCATGGATTTCTAACTTCTTATTCTAGGTCATTACTGCTGTCTTACCATCTGCAAGGACCAGAAGATAGAATCATAAACCCTTGGTTAAAGAAATTAGAGCTGCAAAGAGTTTATTACACCTTTCCATAAGTCCTTTATTTCTCCATTAGAACTTCAGGAACATGGAGGAGATCCACCAGTACCTACAATATTACTTAGCAACAGAACAAAGGCTGGAAACCTAGAATTCTTTGGTACAAAACATTAAGACTTCTGTGTATGAAGGCACAGGATTGGTTAGGAGTAGCTCTTCATTTCTAAACTCAGACTCTCCATCAATATATATATTCCTGTCTCCACCCTCTAGGGAGCCAATCCAACTTCAAAGTATCCTACATAAGTCATATTACTCTATACCCACCAATATTTATAAATAAGGGGTAAAAAGGCAAATGGTCTTGAATATCACCCCTGACAAGTAATTTTCAATTATTCTTACACATTATTGTCATTGAGAGGCACTTCCAGAAGTCAATGACTCATATTGCCTAAATTTGTAAAGGATAGTCACTTATTCAAAAACCGAGAATGAGAAATCTTAGCTTTTCATTTATTCACTTATTACTTATTAATTTTTCTATTTATTTATAAGGAAAAAGGATCAAGTTTAATTCTAGTTAACTATATGTGGTAAAAAAATTAACTGCATCTCTGAAACTAAGATTGGAAACCAGTTATTGTGTATACAGAGCCTTCTGATCATCAAGAAAAGTAGCTTCAGACAATTGGTGTATTAAGTCCTATTAAAGATGATCACTTTCAAATTTGAATTTATTGAAAACACACATTTTCTGCTTGTAATCTTTTTAATATGACATCCCATCCTCTCAAATGGCTAGGACACAAGCCTTCCTCCTGAACATTCACAGACCCTCCCATCCTTGGAAGTATCAGTCCTAAGAGAAAAAACAAAACAAAACAAAACCAAGATCAATCTTTTGAAAGCTTCTAGGCATAGGAAAATAAATGTTTGATTGAGATACTTCAGATAGCAGGGGTTAAGTGGTTTGCTAATATTGTAATTTAATGAAGTATGCTGGACATTATTTTTCAAAGGAGAAATAAACTAAGCATTCTATAGGAAGATTATCAATGCATAGGTTGACATTGTTTTTAATCGTTTCATTTTAATCGTCAAGTCAAAAACATTCTTAGCAGCTTTTCAAGAATTATATACAGTTCTACCTGGGCATGGTGGCAGATTCTGGTATTCCTAACACTAGGGAGCCTGAAGGATGAGGATCACAAATTTGAGGCCAGCCTGGGCTACATAGCAAGACTGTCAAAAATAAACAAACACACCCAGAGAGGTGAGAAGGAACAAGGAGAGAAGAATTATATGCAGTTCTACATACTATGATTCCTTAACTGGATTTCTTTTTTACTCTCCAAATTTACTATCTTGCTAGCACAAAAGCCTATAACATCAACTCTGCAAAAATCCTCTATTCTGCGTAATAGGTTCCTGCACTCAGATTGTGGAGCACCTCTGAAGAAACCTACAGACATGCAGATGGGAAGCACTGTTTGTTCATCATTTCTCATTTTAACTGGAGTCTTAACTGTTGGATGTCTGTTTTCACCTATTGTGTTGTTCATAATAAGCTTTTTATCATGCTCAACTCTCATATAACTCCTTTCTCTCATGTTTGAAATATTAATTTTATTCCATGAAGATAAATGAAATGATGAGAAGTATACTATCTCAAATTCCAATCTTCATATGAACTTCTGACATCTGTAACAGCTTGTTCTCCCATTTTTGCTGTATTCACTTATTGCTAATTCTTTTTCTACTCAAGAGGGCTTCTCAAAATACGATTTTAGAAGCTCACATCATCAGTTACTTCTATTTCTTGTGTTCATAACCTGTTTGAATTGGC
>VMDO01028900.1:12811-23406 GCA_007922755.1 Pedetes capensis
TTTTTTTTTTTTTTTTTTTTTTTTTTTTTTTTTTTTTTTTTTTTTTTTTTTTGCGGTACTGAAGGTTGAACCCAGGGCCTCACGCCTGCATGCTTTGCAAATGCTGGACCACTGAGCTGCACCCTCAGCCCATTTTTTTACTTTTTGAGACAGGGTCTCGCTAAGTTATGCAGACTGCCTCTGGTCTCGAACTTGCGATCTTCCTGCCTCCACCTCCCAAACCGCTGGGATTACAGGCGTGTGTCACCACGCTTGGCATTCACCTTTCTTGTTATGGAAGTTTATAGAAAATATTTTTGAAACTGTTTCTAAGTTGTTGACTACTATTTTTTCTCTACATTCCAGTCTGGCTCCAACTAAACGTGAATGTTTACAGTGAAATGTGTCATCAAGGTTACCAGTAACTAGAATGCTTAACTGATCTCTTCCTACAGTCACCATCTCTTACTTATAATGAGTACATTTTGAACTCAACTTGACTGTAAGCACAATTTGAATTATGTTAATATATGGAATCTGTTCCTTGTAAGATTATATAGTATGTAATGTTTTCTGTTTGTTTTCTCATTTTTCCCCTGCTTTTCTTTGATTTGACTACAAGGGTAATACAGAGCCTAGCGGGTGGGGGAAAAATGAGAGCTCACTCTACTGCCTAGTGATTAGTAAAGGGATAAGTACATACCTTAAGTTGGCATGTCTACTGTTACACTGCAAATGTTGGGAAACAGGGACTCTTTTATTTCATAGTATTTAATTTATATAAGTTAGCAGAGTACAGAGTAATAACTCCATTATGTAACTATCATGTCAGTATTGCTTACCCTTCCGTCTCCTTAAACATTTTATAGAACAAAGTAAATAAAAAGCCAAAAAAAGAAAAGAAAAATAATTTTAATTAACATTTAATGTTAATGCAACCATGGGTTATTCCCTGATCATTTTGCTTCTTTTTTCTTCTTTTTAAAAAAATATTATAATAGAGTTGCATCCTATATTTTGTGTTTTTTCTCTCCCTCTCTACATTGTACCTTCTCACCTCCCCATTATCCATTCCCTCCCAATAATCCCTTTCCCTACTCATTGGGTCCATTTGTATGTTCCATTCTTAGATAAGTATGATTACACATTTATATACATTTGTACAATTTTTTTCCTTTGAGGTAGATTTAACTCCCACATGTTAGAGAGGACATACCATATTTCTCTTCCTGAGCTGGGTTATTTTGCTTAAAATGATACTCTCCAGCTGCATCCATTTTGCTGCAAATGACACAATTTCATTCTTCTTTACTGCTGAGTAATATTTCATTGTGTATATATACCACAATTTTTAAGTCAAATCCTCTGTTGATAGACATCTGATTTGATTTCATGCCCTTGCAATTGTGAACAGTGCTCCGATAAATAAGGAAGTGGACATGTCCTGGAAAATAGGAACATTTGTAATTGGTGTTGCTTAGCTGGAAGAATATAAATCTAGAGGTGTTGGCAGACTTCTTGCCATCATTTGAAAATATCCTGTCTATGACTGAAATCAGTATAGAAGAAAACTAAAAAAATAACCAGACTACTCCCATCATTTGAACACCTGAACTGAGCAGTGACCAAATACATTTCTATTCCAAAATAATTTCATTAACAGAACATATACATTCATATTTTTTGCTTAGGGTATTTTGAGTGAAATCTTTCTTTAAGATCCAAAGAATATTTAACACCAAATCCATGGACGATAGGAACAATAATCACTCAATTGAGACCCCAGCCATAGCAAACAGCCCAAACCCTCAGTGTTCATTCTTTCTCTTTCTTTCTCCTTTTGAAATAGCAGATGACAGTTATTTTGCTCTGAATTTATAGATTTATAAGTGTCTTCCACAAATCTCATAACTATCTTCAGAATCCATTTCCTGCATCTCAATAGTGGACCCTCAACAAGAGAGGACTAATGAGAAAAGATCAGTTAGTAAACTGAAACACAGAGAAAGACCTGATGAAAGAAACAACAGGAAAAAGAAATTAAACATGTACACAGAAATGTACATGGAAGAGGAAGAGAAAAAATGAAGCAAAAGAAATTTTTTTTAGAAATGACAAAGAAAATTCTAAAATTAACGACATCAATTCATAGATACAGGGAATTCAGGAAAGATTAACAGGTAAAACACAAAGAAAACTCCCATTAGACACATGAGAAATATTATAGTCAAGAGCTGAAAATCACAGTAAAATTTTAAAAAATGTTTAAAGCAAATACAGAAAATACACATAGGATTTTCAAAGGGGTAAATGCAAGATTAACAGGTGATTTATTAACACAAATGATGAAAGACACATTTTCAATGTCTTCCAACTTCCAAATGATGAAAGAAAATAAACTATAATTGATACTTTAACCCTAAAGAAATAAGAACAAACAAAACTTAGAGGTTATGTTATGGAAGATAATCTTCCAAACTGTGTGGTATGCATGCTTATAATCCTAGCACTCCAGAGGCTGAGGCAGGAAGATTGTGAATTTGAGACCAGCTAGGGCTATGTAGTAAAACCTTGTCTCAAAACAACAACAACAACAACAACAACAACAACAACAACAACAAAAACCAGACAAAAACAAAAGATAAACTTTTGAAAAAATACAAAGTGATTTCTTTAGGAAAAAGGAAAATAATGTCCTTTTCTTCTTAAAAAATGCATTGTTGTTGTTGTTAGGTGCTGTCGAGTCGGTATCCGACTCATAGCGACCCTCATAGGGTTTTCAATGGCTGACTATTTCGGGATTGCCTTGAGAGTGGATTGCCAGGTCCTTCTCCCATTTTTGCGGTGCTGAGAATTGAACTTGGACCTCAGAGACCGCAGCACAGTGCTCTACCAACTGGGCTAAATCCCAGCCCAAAAAATGCACTAGGGAATTAAAAAACATGAACATTCTTCCAAATGATTCAATGGTCAAAGAAAAGACAATGATAGAAATTATGAAAGAAAGGTGAGCTCAATAATCTTAGGTATTCTACCTATCATAGCATATAGAACACTGATAAAATATATAAATTTTACAGTACATACTAGTACAGAAGAAAGAGAAAAAATGAGCATATGTCCACTTAAGGTTTGATTTTTTTTTTTTTTTTTGAGATAGGGTCTTATTATGTAACCCCAGCTGGCCTACAACTCACTTGTAGTTGAGGCTGACCTTGAATTTATAATGATCCTTTTGTCTCAGCCTCCTGAGTGCTAGGATTACAGGTGGGAGCCATCACTCCAGGACTAAGATTTAAATCTAAACATGGTAAATTTATATAAAGTTTTTGTATATTGAAAATGTTATTTATTCTGTCTCTAATTTCTCTTCTTTTCTTCTGTCTTGAACCCATATGAAATTTGTGATTCTCCTGCCTCTGCCTCCCTAGTAGTTGAGATGATCAGAGTGCCCTATGGCATCCAACATCTTATTTATATATTTAGTTAGTTAGTTTTTTTGTTGATTAGTATTTTAGCTATACATATTTATGGGGTACAGAGTGATAAATCAGTTCATATATACAGCATGCAATGATCAAATCAGGATTATTAACACTTCCATCTCCTTGAACATTTAACAAATTTTTTTTGACTAACATGTAATGAAAATTGTATGTATTTTATGAGGTACAATATGATTTTTTAAAATTACATAAAATATATTGAGATTCTTTATGGGATTTTCACATACTTGCATCTAGAATTTTGCACTTGTTCTCTCCCTCTTTACTCCCCACCCCCTGCACCATCTTTTTTAAAAGAGCAATGTAGGAGGTATCACAATATCTGAGATCAAGTTATATTACAGGGCCACACTAAGAAAAGCAACATGATACTGACCAAAAAACAAAAACAAAAACAAAAACAACAAAAAATAGATATGAAGATCAATGGAACAGAAGACCCGGGGGGGGGGGGGACCTATGCAGCTACCCCCACCTGATCTTTGACAAAGGTGCAAAATACATACATTAGGGAAAAGAGCCTCTTCCACAAATGGTGCCGGGAAAAATGGACATCCATATGTAGGAAAATGAAAGTAGATCCATATCCCTCACCTTGTATAAAAATCAACTTAAAATGTTTCAAAGATTTTAATGTAAAATCAGCAACTTTGAAGCAAATACAAAATGTAGGGAACACACTTCAACATACACATAAGCAAGTACTTTCTTAAAAGGACCCCAATAACACAGGAAATAGTATCAAGAATTGACAAATGGGATTACATGAAATTGGATAGCTTTTTCACAGTGAAGGAAACAATAAAGGGAAAGCCTACAGAATGGAAGAAAATCCTTGCCAAACACACACAAAATTCATTTACTTTACTCACCAAGGGCCTGCCTTCCTATAGAAGCACACAATTCTCCATACCTACTGTGATCAGGTCTGTAGCCAAATTATTCTGTAGCAGTGTCCAGGCCAATGTCATCTGTAGTTTGATGCTTTGCAAGTGCTGGACCACTGAACTGCTGCCTTCAGCACATTTTTTAACTTTTTTGAGACAGGGTCTCTCACTAAGTTATGCAGACTGCCTCTGCAATCCTCCTGCCTCTGCCTCCCCAGCTGCTGGGATTACAGCCAAGTGTGCCACCGTGCCTGGCTCTTGGTTTTATCCTCTTGATTGGGCATTTTCACATCCTGTGCATTTCCCCCTCCTAGACCATAATCCTCTGGGCACTGTTAAGGTCATCCATATAAGATTTTAAACAGATTTTGAGAAGAGAAAAATGTATACTGTAATATCTAGGTTAATCTCTGCAACAAAATGAAAGACAGAATAACAGAAACTAATATTATTAATGACTTCACTAATCCCTCTTTCAGATTTAAGAAAGTAGACTACAAACCTTACTAAACACTCTGAGATCAACAGGTGAGGGGAGAATACTTTCTTTTGCATTATATGACACCAGCTTATTGTAGATACATAAATATTACATTGACACAGAAATAAAATGAATTAAATAAACAATGTGTATAAACATAGAATAAAATAGCCTTAATAAGATATTTTAAAAATAAGATGTTGTTGTTGTGGTGGTTGTTGTTAGGTGCCCTCGAGTTGGTATTCCACTCATATCAACCCTAAGTACAACAGGTGAAACACTCTTGTCAGTGCTTCTCTGCTATTCACAGGGTTTTCAATGGCTGATTGATTTTGGGGGTGGATTGCCGGGTCCTTCTCCCAAAATTAAGATATCAATACATAAAAATCGTAATTCCTAATGACCATGTCAGTTTTATTCCATGAGTGTGAAGTTGGTGTGCCATTTGAAAACTGACCAATGAAATTCTCCACATTAACTAAGAAGAATTTAATATGAGCATTTCAGTAAAGGCAGAAAATTGATAAAAGTTAAAATAGTCATTGTTGACTAAAACAAAGCAAGCAAGAAAACAAACAGAAACCTCCATAAGATTAGGACTAGAACAGTTCTTCTACAGACTCGTAAGTGGCAACTATAAAATCCCACATTGAACATTTACTTATCATTATTATAGTTAATGTTTCCTTCTATTATTAGGAATAGGCAAGGAGGTCCATTTTCCCCATATTCTATTTGATATATTGAGATTCTAGTCAGTGTAATGTGTCACAAAAATAAGTTTAAAACATAAAGGTCCCAAAAAACATAAAAGTATCTTTGCATATGACATGATAATGTGTGTAGAAAATTCTCAGAATATTCAAATCAGTCTACAAATCATTTGGGTCGAGGTTTAGCTGAGTTGGTAGAGTGGTGATCTGCCCTCTCTGACAACTTGGTCCGATCCCCAGCACTGCAAAAAAATATGAGAGAAGGATGGACTTGCCAATCCACTCCTAAAGCAATTCCAAAACAAGCAGCCATTGAAAACCCTGTGAGAGTTGTTATGAGTCGGACTTGATGGCATCTAACAACAATTGAAATCAGTAAACGAACTTAGTGAGGTGACAAATAGTATAGAAAGTTTGTCTTTAACAAACAGTTGTATTTCTGGTCAACAAGCAAATGATTGAAAAATATGAAAATGTTCTTTATAATATCATCATATGAAGCCAAGAGTGGTGGCTCATGTTCATAATCTCAGCAGCTTGGGAGGTGGAGGCAGAAGGATTGTAGGTTCGAGGCCACAGGCAGACTGTGTAAATTTGAGAGACCCTGTCTTAAGATAAGAAATAAAAATGGGCTGGAGGTGCAGCTCAGTGGTAGAGTGCTTGCAAAAGTATGCATGACACCCTGCGTCCAACTCCCTAGTACCGCGTACACATACACACACACAAAATCATATGATTGGAAAACAAAAATATTCTTTATAATAGCATCATAAAACATGAAATACTTTTTGATGAATTAATAAGTTTATACTGTAAAATTTCAAAACATTAATGAGAAAATTTATGTTCACTTAAATAGGGAGTCAAATCACGTATAGGCTTGACGTTTCAGTATTCTTCAGATATCAGGGCATCAAAGGTTTATTTGTAGATTCAATGCTATCTAAATCAAAATCCAAGCAAGCATCTACAAGATGACTTTAGAATTCACACAGAAATATAAGTACTGAAAATAGCAAAATGATCTTTATAAAGTAGAACAAAATTGGGTAACTCAGACTAGTATAAAAAAAGATCTCTATAAAGGCACAATAATTAAAACAGCACTGTAGCCTGGAGCAGTGGTGCATGCCTGTAATACCAGTGACTCAGGAGGTGGAGTCAGTGTCTCAAGTTCAGAGCCAGAAGCAGCCTGAGTAACTTAGTGAGGCCCCGTCTGAAGATAAAAAATAAAGCAGCTGAAAGTGCAGCTCAGTGATAGAGCACTTACAAAGTATGTGCAAATTCCTGGGTTCAACTCCCAAATACCACAGAGAAAAAAATAAAAGAATAATAAATGAATAATAAATATAAGAGGGTGTATCAGTGTGAAAAGAGACAGGTGGATTAATGTAATTAAATAGAGGTTCCCAAACAGACTCACAAATGCATAGTTAATTGTTTATTGTGTGAAGGCAATTCAATGGGGTCAAGAAAAAAACTTCAACAAATATCACTAAACTAATTTGATATCCATATGGAAAAAATATTTACTAACTTTCATCATAGAAAAATTATTTTAAAATGCATCTGTCAACAAATAAAATAAAACCAAGTTAGGCAAATATCAGAAGTTTATTTTAATACAGAAAGCACAGATTGGAGTTCTGTGTCTATTTATAGTTGATTGGTTTAGTTTCACTGAATTATAATGACCAGTATGTTAAGCTTATCCTTTGTGTTTATAATTAGAGAGAGCATTTGGGGACATAAAAATTACTTAAATTTGTTTTATGAGGTTATGTTGAGTTAATACTTGTTAGTATAAAAATAATGGATGAAACAATAAAACTAAAAAGAAAATACAGAATAATCATTTGAAGTAGGTAAATATTACTCAGGACATACACAGATGAAATGGGACCATAAAAATGGTAACTAGGACTTCAGATACAAACTTCTTCATCAAAGACAGCTACAAAAATGAATCTAATGACACAAACTTGGAGAAAGTTAAGCATATGGGGAACATCTTTTGTTATGGTTGGAATCTAAAATGTCCCCCAAAGGTCATGTGTTCCGATGTTTGGTTCCCAGGTGTGGTGCTGTCCTGGGAGGCTCTGGAACCCTGGTAGGTGGGACCTAGCTTTGTGGAAGTGGTTCATAGTGGGGTGGGGGTGCCCTTTGGAAGTTTCACCCAGACCCTGGTTCCTGAAGTTCTCTCTGTCCCTGATAGCCTTGATATAAGGACGAGGTTCTCTGCCACAGACCCTGCCACCAGCTCCACCACCATTCCAGCCCTGCCTCTATGGTCTGAAGTTCTCTAACCCTTGAGCCCCAATAAATCATTCCCCCCACAAATTTGTTTTTGTCAGATATTTTGCCCTAGTGATGCACAAGCTGATATACCTTTCAATATTTTAGAGAAGAGAATATTAATGTCTTTAAGTATTTGTAATGTTTAACTTTTACACTCTCTTTACACTCCAAGGATACTTGAGAATGGGGGATATAAATAAACAATATAGGAGGAATTCTTAAACATCATTTATATGTTTAAGTTAGTTGAAATGTACAGTCATCTTCCTCACCCATGCAAAATATTCAGTTATAGAAAATTTGTATGAGAACAGCTCATTAATTTAGAACTCCTCTCCTGTTCTTTGCCCAAAATGACCCCTAAAACACTAACAAATAATAACTCTTACTTGCCTTTAACTAAATATAACAAAATAGATTAACATTACCTATATCTGCAAACATCCATCTTTCCTGATGTTAAACGACAGGTGCCATTATAGACTCAGCCTATATGCCCATTAACAGAAGAATAGGCAAAGAAAATGTAGTTTATTTATGCAATAAACTATTATTCTGTCTCCACAAAAAAACAAAATCATGTCATTTGTAAGAAAATTGATGGAACTGGAGCTCATCATGTTAAAGAAAATAAGCCAGAAATACGCAAACATTATATGTTTTCTCTCATAAGTGGAAGATTCCAGATTACTAAAGAATAGGCCTGAAAGTTGAAGGGGGCATTATTTGAGGAGAGGAAAAGACCAGTGAGAGGGGACAAGAAAGCCACAAGTGTTGAATATGATCAAAGTACATTACATACATGTATGAAAATTTCATAATGAAATCCATTATATTGTACAGGTGCCATTCTTCCCTGCACATGAGCAGTATAGGGTGCCTGTCATCATGTCCTTTCTTTTTTTTATTAGAAATTTATAATGTACATTATAATGTGATTCATTTTGACATGCTTTTCATTGCGACAATTTACATATATGCAATTTGATAAACATTATTCATATAGGTTACCCCTTACCCTCCCCTATGTTTCCCCGCTCCCCCACTTCCCATATAAGTTTCCCATCCAAGTCTTCTCTATCTTTTACTTAGTAGTATTTTTCTATATATCCTTGGGTTCCAGTTCTGTTTAAGATAGAAACTTTTCCTGTAGTGGTCTTTTTTTTTATCTTGTTAGAACAATTACATGCGATTTCTAGTCCATTTATATTGACATCATTCTTATCTTCCCTCCCCCCCTTTTATTATGATCTGACCTTTGAATAGGATTTTTTCCTTCTTGTAATTTTGAATCAGCTCCCTCATATGAGTGAGCACATATGTTGTTTCTCTTTCTGAGCTCGTGTTGGTTCACTTAAAATAATTTTCTCTAATTCCATCCATTTTGCTGCAAATGGCCTTATTTCATTTTTCTTGATTGCTGAATAGTATTCCATTGTGTATATATACCTCAACCAAAGTGCCCTTCAACAGAAGAATGGATCATGTCCTTTTTCTACGGAGGCATATAATCTCATTGATCCAATTCTCTCTCCAATGTCATCAACCTGCTTTTGTCTCTATGAAGTAGTTTGGATTAACTTCTAAACATGCATTATTTTCTCCAATCTTAAAACAAACAATACTTTTAAAATTTCTTTGTTATTTTTAGTTTAAACTTTTATTTTTAATTGGGAAATAATAATTTTCTATGTTTATGGATTTACAATGTGATGTTTTCATACATGTATACATCTTGGAATGAGTACATCACGTAATTAACATGTCCATTACCGTATATAAGTAGTTATCATTTCTTTGTCAATGCGAGCATTTAAAATTATTTTTCCAGCAATTTTTATATATAGAATATATTATTGATCACCATGCTATACAATCTGTCTAGAAAAAATTTATTCGTTCATCCTGACCAACTGAAACCTTATAGTCTTTAGTCAACAGGTCCCCATTCTCCACCACACCACTACTCCCAGCTTCTGGTAATTATTCTACTTTCTATGTCAAATAAGTCTAAACCTCAAGAACTCTTACAACTTCTGCTCTATACAGAGAGTGCCAAAAATGTGTACATGTTTTAAGTATTTAAATTGTAATGCTCAATACATGTCAGTAACAAAAGACAAATACAAATCACATTTGACTTCTGAAATTATAAGCGGTGCTCAAAAGTAGTTATCATCGTAATTCAATTCAACTTCAAACAGTAATTTATAGGTAACATCTCTTATAATGTGTATACTTCTTCGGCATCCCCCATATTTCCTTGCTGTGATAAACTCCCTTAAAATTTTATATGCATTATTTTTTCTATTTCCGAGATTCTGAGTTATTCTTTAATGCATCCAGTCTGACTTTTGATTATGCATTCCAAAATAAATGATGATTCAAAAAAATCATGAGACTGAATTTATAAAAACTTGTTGTTGTTGTTAGGTGCCGTCGAGTCGAGTCCGACTCATAGCGACCCTATGTACAGCAGATCGAAACACTTGCCGATTCTGTGCCAGGCAAACCATCTTATTTATGTTTAATCCCATTGTTGCAGACACTGTGTTAATCCATCTGGTGGAGGGTTTTCCTCTTTTCCGTTGACCTGCCACTCTTCCAAACATGATGTCCTTCTCCAGGGATTGTTCTCTCCTGACTACATGTCCGAAATATGTAAGACGCAGTTTGGCCATTTTTGCTTCCAAGGAGCACTCTGGTTGTACCTCTTCTAGGACAGATCTGT
>VMDO01028901.1:0-23388 GCA_007922755.1 Pedetes capensis
CAAATTCCAGTTCATATCTTTATGATACAAACTTAGAGACATGGCTGAAGACTTTTAGTGGATATTCCCCTTGATTTACTATTTGAATCTAAAGTTTTAGTACTACCGTTTACATATACACAATTATTTTTAGAAAATGGTTCTATAAGTCTATTTTTAAGTAATTTCTTGGATACTTTTTTACTATAGGGATGGACACATTTTATTTTTAATTTTTCTAGAATTAATCATTTTTGTCAATGTTTTAGAATTCCCTTGTCTGTGTCACTTTGATAGAATCTTCTTGCAATTTACCTTATTGAGACTTTCCAAAGAATTCAACTTAGTTTTCATGGAAGTATTTCTTTCATCTCACAGTTTCTATATTTTAAAAACATATTAGAGACCTGGGCATGGTGGCTCACGCCTGCAATTCAAATGACTTGGGTGGTGGAGGAGAGAAGATTGTGAGTTTGAGGCCAGAAGCAGCCTGTGTAATTTAGTGAGAACTTGTCCCAAAATAAAAAGTAAAAAATGGACTAAGGCGTGAAGCTCAGTGGTAGAGCACTTGCAAATCATGTATGATGCCCTGGGTTTAATCTCCCAGTACCATATACACAAAACATATTAGATATTTCATTAAAATATGTAACTATACTGAGAATCCTGCTTTGATGGCACCTAACAACATACCAAGAGTACTACTGGTACCAGTGGTTTTGGGGTAAATACAACCAATTCTTGATGAGCATACCTGGTGGAGATAGAAATGGTTAGCAATGACAAGTGTTCCACACTAGCCATGTATACTTCACATGGCCTGAGCGATATTCAGGGCTATCTTCTGAGGGCAGGTGAACACTGACGTTTATTTTTTCCAGACAACAACCAATTCTCCAACTCTCTGACATCAGTTGGATTCCCAACAACTTAATTTAATTTTGACACTGACTATCTGGAATCAGCCCAAACTACACAAGTTAAAGACTCAATCTCACAAGACTTTCCTATTCTTAGATGCCCGTCTCAGATCTAAGGTCCCCTGGTTACCTGCAGTTATACCTGACTTCCTTACAAATTCAAGAATCCCCATAACCAGACTTTCAGCTTCCATAATTTGCTAGAGAGTCAGAACTCAGGAAAACGATATACTTATTATTATTTTGTGTGGTGTTGGAAATCAAATCCAGGGCCTTAGACATGCTAGGCTTGTGTTCTACCACTGAGCTACACTCACAGCTCAAATACTGTACTTACGAGCATCAGTTTATTTTGAATAATGCAACGTAGGAGTAATCACATGGGACAGATGTGTAGGGTAAGTATGGAAAATGGGGACAGAGCTTCCATGCCCTCCCTCTCCAGTCATGTCCCACGCCCAGCACATCAACGTGTTAACCAACCAGAAGCTTCTTAGCTTGCTGTTCCAGAGTTTTTAATTTACATTTCATTGCACAGGCATGACTAATTAAATCATTTGTCCCTGGTGATATAATTCAATCTTTAGCTCGTCTCTTCTCCCTGGACATTGATGGGTTGTGTTTAAAGTTTTAGCTTTCTAATCTCATGGTTGTGTTTTCCAAGCCCCTGACTCCTATGTACTTCAACCCCCATAACTCATCAGCAGAGAACAGATACTCCTATCATTCAGCAATTTCCAATGTTCTTAGGAGTTTTATTTGGTGGGAGGGATAAAAACTATATTTTTTATTATAACACAACTATCATGGTATTTAAGTGGACACATTTCTTTATCTGCCTTGCCTTCTGGACTGTAATCTCCTTGAGACAAGTCTCTTATATTTGCTTTTCTTTTTTATTCCTGATGTAGAAAGCAGATATTCAGATACACTTAGTGACTGCCTGAATAAAGAAAGACAATTGCATTTCATTAGTCTATAACATTTCACAGTAATAAAAATATGATAAACTAGACATCTCAACAGAATGAAAGTATCATAGTAATTGTGATAATGCACATGACAAATTCTTATTAGCTAAATTTTGGGATGCCTAAACAAGGTATCCAGCCCACAACTGGTCAGTTACTTCCTATACATGGTTGGATAAATCATACTACAGTAAAAGCTTGAATGTTGTCAAATATAACACACTGGAAAAATAATACACTCTTTTACCACACAGTAATATTGTGAGTGGGCTGGGATTTAGCTCAGTTGATAGAGCGCCGCTCTGCAGTCTATGAGGTCACAGGTTTGATTCCCAGCACCACAAAAATGGGAGAAAGATGTGGCAATCCACTCCTAAGGCAATCCTGAAACAATCAGCCACTGGAAACCCTATGAGGGTCACTATGAGTGGGACAAAACTTGATGGCACCTAACAACAACAACAATATTGTGAAGATTAAGTAAGATAATATACTTGCTAATTTAAAACATTAGTCAAACAGGAATAATTAAGATGCTTCCAAATATATAATATTGATAAACATATATGAATGGCTTTTGAATAGCAACAGAATATTAATGAAAATGCACAGATAAAAAACATTAGTTATTGATTTTATTTAGTCCTGAAGTAGGTTAAAGTTTGGAGTTTCATATATACTTCAATCTGACCTTCCAACTCAAGTACAGAACGTTGTGGCATAGGAGCAGAAAGGACACTGTAAAGTATATTAAAAATCACCCCATTTTCAGTCCACTTGGGTCTAATGCTCTAATCAATGAGAATTTTTTTGCATATAAAGCCTTCAGGATACAGTATATCACATTCAACTTGTTCTAATAAGGTTATCTATTGCTATTCAATTCACATTTCCCTCAAGTTTTGGCAAAATTATAGAATTTATTCTTCTACATAGTAGCCAGCCAAGTAAATCATATTGCATACTTTCATTGCCACACATTTTTCTTACCCAGCATCAGAAGCTCCATTTCTTTGTCCTTCAGAGTATCTTAAAATTTATCTGTATCAAGATCCCTTTTATAATTCTTCAATTTAGTATTATTGTTTCTTTCCTAATATTTTCTTAATAAAAATCTCAAAAAAATAGAGTGAGTCAAGGAAGTTTTCAACAATAAAAAATAGACAAGATGATAAATATTAGAGAAAAAACATTTTTCCTTGTAGATGACATGTACTAGTTGATACTGTTGCTGTTGTTGTTGTTAGGTACTATCGAGTCATGTCTGACTCATAGTGACCCCCATAAGGGTTTTCAGTGGCTGATTATTCTAGGACTGCTTGGGGAGTGGATTGCCACATCCTTCTCCCATTTTTGTGGTGCTGGGGATCGAACCCAGGACATCAGAGACTGCAGAGAGGCACTCTACCAACTGAGCTAAACCTCAGCCCCCAGTTGATACTAAAACAAAACAAAACAAAACAAAACGAAACAAAAGACTATCTTTGCTACAGTGTCTCAGAGCACTTCATTAGAGTATACAGTAAAATATTACCATGAAAAGACATGCAAGTAGAAGAAAGGTCCTTGGTGGTGGGGGGGATGGCAGGGGGGGTAGGAGGGGCACAAGAGGGTAAGGGGGAAGTTATCTGTGCAATGTACAATGAAATGCTTATATGGAAATGTCACAATGAAATGTATGTCAGAATCAAACACATTAAGTTGTACATTAAAAATTTCCAATGACAAAAAGAAAAGGAAAAAAAGAAATAGAAAAAACAAAAACAGTTCCATTAGAACAGCCTGGTGGGCTCCCAGAAAGACAGTAAAAATGAAAAGGACCCACTCCTCTACTTCATGCCACACGTGCTTAGTAATAAATCCGAACTTCTGGGATCTGCTCAGGTTATGTTGCATTATAACTCAGTGACTACTTTTTCATTTAACTGATATTCATGGACAGTACTTTTGTTAGGAAAAATGACACCAACATTTGTTTGTATCATCTGTTTCCACTTTCCAATAGGCCAAAAATAGTGTTGATAATATAATACCATGCCATTAACAACAACAATAATTACTATAGTAAATCACATTATTCTATAATATTACTATACTATGCTAATTACACCATTCTATATTATACTTAGGGCTGGGATTTAACTCAGTTGGTAAAGTGCTGCACTGTGGTCTCTGAGGTCCTGAGTTCAATTCCCAACACCACAAAAATGGGAGAAGGACCTGGCAATCCACTCCCAAGGCAATCCCGAAACAGTCTGCCATTGAAAACCCTATGAGGGTCACTGTGAGTCGGATACCGACATGACGGCACCTAACAACAACAACAACATACTATACTTAGGGGCTAAAGTTTAGCTCAGTTGGTAGAATGCTGCTCTGCACTCTTTGAGGACCTGGATTCTATCCCCAGCACTGTAAAAATGGGAGAAAGATGTGGCAAGCCACTCCAAAGCAATCTTGAAATACTCAGTCATTGAAAACCCTCTGAATAGCAGAGAAGCACTGACATAGTGCCAGGCATGGTACAGTGTCTGGGAGTGTTTCGTCTGTTGTACATATGATCTCTATGAATCGGACCTGACTTGATAGCATCTAACAACAACAAACAAATACTATACTTACTCAGCTGCAATGTACTATTCTGGACTAGATGATATAATTTCTGAAGGGGAGCCTATGCGGATATCTATTTGAATAATGGGGCATGATTGGTCCATCTTTAAGCCACAATATATAGCAGGTCTTAATACATGGTTACTGTAAGTTATAGGCCAAAAATACTATTCATAAAGTAGGTATCACTAAATACTTCAGGGTTAAATAAATGGCCCATAATAAACTAAATACATAGTGACACACTGAAACAAATAGTGGTGTGAAATAAGGCATTGTAACAAATCCTGGCTAACTAAAGACTATACTGGTGAGTCACCAACAATTTGCTTTTGCTGTGCACTGGGGAATCTTCACTATTGGGTAGGGATTTGTACGGGGTCCTTGAGTATTTTTGCTCAGTAGTCAGATTCTTATGTTCTTGGTAAGTTCAGAAAATCATCAATTTTATAAGTGCCAAATTTAAAAGAAAATGTTAATTATTTAGGGATTATTAAGAAAAGCATGTCAAAATGAATCACATTATGATGTACATTAAAAATTTCTAATTAAAAAAAAAAAGAATTGACTCCCAAAGTGCTTTTTTTTTTTTTTTTTTTTTGCAGTACTGGGGGTTGAACACAGGGCCTCACGCATGCATACTCTGCAAGTGCTGGACCACTGAGCTGCACCCTCAGCCCATTTTTTAGTTTATTTGAGACAGGGTCTCACTAAGTTATGCAGACTGCCTCTGGTCTCGAACTTGCGATCCTCCTGCCTCCGCCTCCCAAGCCGCTGGGATTACAGGCGTGCGCCACCGTGCCCGGCTCCAAAGTGCTTTTCACCATGGGAATTGCCCATATTTGAGGTTGGAGAACTCTTTGTTGTGACATAGGTCTGACTCCTAGACTATTATTATTTTTTTTTGCTATTCAGTATGGAATACTGATAACATCATTCAATCTTTGTGACCATCAAGACCAACACCAGATGATTCCGAGTAGGGGAAGGTAGTTCTAAGGCTCACACTGCTTGTAAGAACTCAAAAAGAGATGAGACCATGGGTCTATAAATGTCTGACCAAGAGACTCCATCATTTCAAGTTGCCAGGGTGACTGTTGACTCTGAGTCTGACAAGTCCACACACTAATATAAATTACAGATAAAAGCAGCTACAGATCTAAATTGCTTAATCATTGTATTGAAGAAATAAACTGTCTAGCCTCTTGACTTGGGCTGGGATTTAGTTCAGTTGGTAGAGCGCTGTGCTGCAGTCTCTGAGGTCCCGAGTTCAATTCCCAGTACCACAAAATTGGGAGAAGGACGTGGCAATCCACTCCCAAGGCAATCCCGAAACAGTCAGCCATTGAAAACCCTATGAGGGTCACTATGAGTCGGTTACCAACTCGACGGCACCTAACAACAACAGCCTCTTGACTTACACAGTGACCCCAGAAGAGGATTAGCATTTTTTTTTTGATGATACTAGGGATTGAACTGAAGGCTACATGTTAAGCATTCTACCAATGAGCTACTGCATCATAGCCCCTTTCTCAGTTTTGAGGAGGGGAAAATAAAGCCTATTTTCACTTCTAAGTGAGGTGTTTTATAAATTGTAAATCAGAAGCAAAAAGGTATTAATTTTACTAGCTTTTTAAAGATCAAAGTTGCCTTGAATTATGTGCTTATTCTCAAGTATATTTACCGGGCTACACCGTAAACTCATTAAATATTCCTGGGCACAGAATGCAAAGAATCCAGCTAAAGACAAATAAGAAGGACAGGAGTTAAAATCCACAAGGGATCACAGAAATTACTGGCATGTAAACAGCACACTTTGGTCCAGTTATACTAAATTGGAATTATGGGTAGGAGGGGTATCTGGAATACAGATATCTATGTTGTTGTTGTTAGGTGCTGTCGAGTCGGTATCCAACTCATAGCGACCCTCATAGGGTTTTCAAGGGCTGACTGTTTCGGAATTGCCCTGGGAGTGGATTGCCAGGCCCTTCTCCCATTTTCGTGGTGCTGGGAATTGAACTCGGGTCCTCAGAGACTGCAGTGCAGCGCTCTACCAACTGAGCTAAATCCCAGAGCACAGATATCTATAACGTTCCTATATTCTGTATTTCCCCAGCTTGTTGTACTGTGTTGCTGTGATGCTGAAAGCTATGTCACTGTTTTTTCAGATACCAACAGTGCCATCCGTGGTGAACAGGGTGCAGCTGAGCTTCCAGACTAAGGCAGATTAGGGAGAAGGATCTATAGCCCACTCAAGAAACAATTAGCCATTGAAAACCTTATGAATAGCAGAGAAACACTGTCAAATATAATGCAGGAAAATGAGCCCCCCAGGTTGGAAGGTATTCAGTTGAAGATTGGGGAAGAGTTGCTTCTTCAAAGTATAGTCCACCTTAATGGTGGGAATGGAGTAAGGCTCCTGGGGCCTCCTTTTGCTGATGTGGCGTGAGTCAAAATAAGAAGAATCACAGTGGCTTTAACAATGGGCCCTAAACATAAAAACATCTTGTGCATGGCAGTGTTGTGGAGCATTTCATTCTGTTGTACATAAGATCATTATGAGTTGGATCTGACTCAATGATACCTAACAACATATTCTGCATTGTCAGTGAGACTAAACATTCTTTGTAGTCAATTAAATTCAATTCAGTTAGGCAGTTTAATTAAGCACACTGTAACTTTTGGTAATGTTTTTGCTTTGAGAATTACTAATTCTATATTTTATTTTATTTTAATTAATTAATTAATTAATTTTTTTTTGCGGTACTGGGGGTTGAACCCAGGACCTCACACTTGCTTGCATGTTCTGTAAGTGCTGGACCACTGAGCTGCACCCCCAGCCCATTTTTTTTTTTTTTTTTTTTTTTTTTTTTTTTTTTTTTTTTTTTTTTTTTTTTTTTTTTTTTTTTTTTTACTTTTTGAGACAGGGTCTCACTACGTTACGCAGACTGCCTCTGGTCTCAAACTTGCGATCCTCCCGCCTCCGCCTCCCAAGCTGCTGGGATTATAGGCATGCTCCACTTCGCCAGGCTTATTTAATTTTTTTTTTAAAAAAATATACATTCCTATTTCCCTTTTTATTATTGAAGAATATTCTTTTATAACTTCATTATAACAAGTTCTCTATGCATAACTTTCAAGATTTTTTCCTCTGACCTATTTTTCTCTTTTTAAGAATTTTCTCTTTCTACACTTTCTTTCTTGTATTCTTTCAGATTTTCTATTGAGTATTCATTTCCTTTTACTGACTCACTAAGTGGTCCTGGAATAAACACTTGGTAGTCAAACTCTGAATAGTCATTATAATAAAAATAAAGTTGTTAAGCAGAAGATGAAAATTATTTCTTCCTGTTCCCATTTTTATTTTGAAATCTATTTTAGTAGGATTTGGTAAGCAAGTATGATTTTAAGTATGTTAGAAATAAATTTGTCTGTATCATTTGAAGAATATAACTTCATGGGTCCTGGGTAAATGACTGGAAGTCAGAAGGCAGAAAAGGAAGAAAAGAAGGAGATGGGGAAAAGGGAGAAGTTGAGAGAAAATACAAACAAATATCAAGTATTATATGTGTTGATGAAAAATGATATCAAGTTTGCTCCCCTTTTAAGGCAATGTAGAGAGAGAAAATTCTCTGGAAATACTATAAGGCTAACTTTCAATATAAGTTATTGCTTTTCTTAAAAATCCATGGAGCTTATGATTCTAGTAAAATTTTGACTATATATATATATATTGTTCATGGAATGTGATTTTTCTGTTAAATAGGTGGCAAAATTGATATTATCCAAGGCAAAAACATAAATATTATGCTGTAAATAGACCAGACGGAATAAAGTACAAAGGTTGCTAAAAGATCAAAATTAGACAAAATAGATAAAATATTCATTACTAGTAGTAATTCCAAACTGAAATTAGGAAATAAAAATTCCACATGAGCAGAAGTAATTTTGTGGCTCCATTCGTCTGTGTGCCCCTCCAGGTATATTCCACATTTTCATCACATAATTTGAAAGCAAAAGCTTGTTGTAGTCTTGGACTTCAATTATATGAACACAAAAATGCATTTAAAAGATCCATGATCACAATTCATGTCTTAAGGGATTTTAGCTATTGTAGCAGCAGCTCTGGTTTCTGAGAAAATCATGGACAAGAAAACTGTTAGCACTTCTTCAGTTTAAGCAGTGGCAGTGTGAACATCAATTAATAAGAAAACAACTGGATTATTTAGGGGCTACCTTAAATGGTTTATTGTAAAAGTTAAATTGATGTTTCATTAATTTCTAGAGAGCAAATGGACCCTCTGATATATGCACAACAACATGTACTATACTCCATTAAGGTCTGGGCTACCTCTGTGTTACTCAAATCTATGTTAAGGAGGGACCAAGAAAAGAGCAGTCCAATCACTCCAATCAACTATATTTAGGTGGGTTATCTCAGCATCCACAGTAAGCAGTGATCGGCCTTTGCACAATTCAGGGACAACCTACTTGCTAGACATCTTATCTATAGTTATAATAAAAACCCTACTTAAATTGAGATAATATTTACATATATATATTTTTTTCTATTCTTTTCTCTTTATTCTGCTCTTTATCTAAATTCTCTATTTCCCAAAGCAGGCTTCAGTAGAGAAGATGGTTTTCAATCCTTCACTATATATTATCTCCTTTAGGCTACACATTCTCCTTTCCTCAGCTCTTTTATAGTCCTAAGTGTACTATCCTGAACACATTTTGTGTTTGCTTCAGTTAATTGAAACTTTTTTTTAAAAAATATGTAGTATTTCAGGCATGGCTGCTGTATGACCAACGGAGAGTAAGAAAGGCTGTCATGCTCTTTGTTCTGGATGCATTCTTATTACCAATATAAACTAATGTTATATTAGCTTTTTTGGCAATAACATCACATTACTAACCCACACTGAATAAATAAATGAATGCCTAGAATATTTTCTCTGTGTGTGTGACTTAACATTTATTCTGATTTCATTTTATTTCCCTAGGTTTGACCTAGTGTTGAAGCCAGTATAGATGTTTCTGAGTCTTGTTCTCAGCTTCCATTGTGTGGATTATTTCTTTATATCAGCAAGTTCAATTTGCAGGAAGCCATTTGTTCCTAAGACTCATTTTAGCAATGCTGTCATAATAAAAAACCCTTTTGTGGTAAGATTAAGGATAAAATTATACAAATGTTTTATACTGTGGCATTATCAATGAGTTTTATTTCTAGTAACTAAGAATTTTTGAGTCTCATGAATATATTGCCCAAAATTACTCCATTTTTTGTTAAAACAAAGACTTCATTTACTAAGACCTATGTTTAACTTTCTGTCAGGAAAATAACATGTTAAAGACAGCTTTCATTAATAGATTCCTGGATTATATAGATGGACCAAAGATGTTTCCATCTATGACACTGTAGTGGTACATAAAGTACACAGAATAACAGATTGTGCTAGAAGAGCCAAATAGAATTAAAAATAGACTCTGAATGCTCAGAGGTTTTGGAATTATTGAAAGATCATCAAGCAATTGGTAGAAGCTAAAACATAATGAATGTGAAAAAACATACCTTCAAGTGACATGCATACCTGTTATGTGCTCAACATTGTTTTGCGGTCTTACAGGACATATAATAAAAAAACCACATATCATCACTCTGCCATTTGGAGTGATTATGTGAGAACTGGCAAGCAGAGTACAATATTTCAAACAAGGCTATGGTCATGGTCAGTAACTGCATGTCATGAACCCAGATTTGAGGGGTTTTATGAGTGGAGTCTCTGCTTACTAACAGGTAAGCTGTTTACTCATATCCAGTGGATATCAGTCGGGGGGGGGTTTAGTAGGAGTATCACCACAGAAAGTGTCCTCTCTAGGACAGGCAGGGCATCTTCCAGTGAGAGTAGGGGAGACCTGTTGCAAAGGTTTAGACGTGATGATGGATGTTGTAAACTCCTGACACATTTTCCCCGTGATGAGCTCCTGCCTTTCAGTTAGGAGGTGTGAGACTACATGGTGATTCTGAGATTTGTATTGATCTTTTATCACTTGCTGCTCTGGAGTAATAAGCAACTCCTTTATTTTATCACTCCTCATTTTGAACCCTAAAAGCGTGACAACATTCATATTCAATAAATCCTTGGAGGGAAAAATGCTAGCAGTAGCTTATTTTCTCATATATTGTAGACTAGTTATATATAAATACTTTTATATTTAGATAATTCTCAATACTTAACATGTTAATAGTCTTTTAACTTATGCATGTTTACTTTTGCAATGGCATCAGAGAAATATCAATCCATCTTATCTCTATCCAAAAATTCAAACTAAAGCAATTAACTCTAAGTATGTTTATAATACCCTTAACTTGCCCATTATAGTAGGTTAGTACCTCATAGTTATTATGTGTTTTCAACCTTTCTCCCAGGTATTTGTCTTCTGGCCCTCAGATTAAAGCATTGTCCACCGCTTCCTCCTTTTTCTTCATAACATTCTAATTTGGGATATTTTATCCTATACACCTGTCCCCAGATATTTCAATATAATCTATAATCTCAGTTTTAAAATATTCATAGCTTCTTGAAGAACAAGCCAACATGCATACAAGTCTGTCTAGTTGCATAGGAGAGGCATGCCTAACTCCTCCTTAGCATTCAAAAATCTGTCACAGTTTTATCTCTGCTACACTGCAGTTCACCTTTGTCCCTCATTCAGCCTAGTTCACACACAGTGAACGCTAGCAAATCAAATTGTATGCTAATCTTACATGTTCTACACACCTTCCTACTCCTTGCTTTGCCTATGAAATGCATCCCATGATTGTCCTTGGACAGAAATGTGTTTTTCTTTACTAGAAATGTCCTCCCTTTTTCCATTTTCATGCCTTTACATACCTCATTTTCTCTTCTACTATCCTTGGATATCAAACTGCTTCTTTATGAAGCTCTCCTTGTCTCATCAACTGAAGTAATTTTATTCTTTCTTAAAACATCTAAAGATATTCATCTTCACTTGCTAATAGCATTTATCAATTTATCTTTTAACTGAAATAAAACTGGACTTACAGAAAAGTTACACAGTTCTCATTATACCCCATAGATAACATTTCCTAATGCTAATATCTTATATACCCATAACACAATGATCAAAATGAAGGGACTAAAACTGGTATGGTACTTTTCACTAAACTCAAGTTTATTTGGATTTCATCAGTTTTCTAGTAATGTACTATTTCTGTTCCAGAATCCAATTTAAGTTTCCATATTGCATTTAACAGTTTCACCTTCCTAGTCTCCTCCAAACTATGTGGGTCTTTCGACCTTTCTTCTCTTTCATGACCTTGACAATTTTTTTACCTTATAATATCACTTCATTTGCATATTCTATTTTCTCACTCTGGTGTAGATTTACTATGTTTGTCACTGCAACACGCTTTTATTCCCTACAATGTCTAGCACATGATAGGAGCTCAATAATTACTAAACTACATCTCAGAAACAAATAGAAAAGATTGTAAGAAAATTTATGTAATTAAATACCGAGTTGTGAGCTATAAAGCCTTTAAGTTATGACAATAGTTAGAGAGCAAGATGGGGAAATTGTAGGTCAGAAAGCTCTTTGCCAATGTTGTATCTGAGCCCACTTTCTCTAGGCCCTCAGAAAATGAATCACTGATACTCCCAACTCTCGAGCTAATCAAGTTACATGGAAACCTGGTGCTCATCAGGAAGGGCAGCCTCAGCCCCAGAATCTAGCATGATTTCTTGTTGGAAGTACTATTAATAGGCCTCATGTACCTTATGGTAGAGATAGGTCCTGGTCATTTGCATAGACCACTGAGCTAAAGTAACTATCCCTTATCTCTCTTGTGACTTTTGTTTCTGTCCAATAGCTTTCAGTTAAAGACTCAGAATAGAAAACTCTGGTCTTCTCTGCGACCCTGAACCCCACCTGGTTCCATTTCTGGTTCTCTGTACAAGGGAAAGATGAGCATATTATGATGCTTTAAACCACAATGCTAACATTTACCTACCTAAGATATTTTCTATTACCCAGGTTTCTCCATAGCTATGATCTGTCTACCTCTACTGAGACCCACACCTTCCCTATGAAGCCAGGAGAATCCTTAGCTGACAGTTCCATGTCTACTGTGTATTATTATATTTCTCCTTAGCCATCAACGTTTCTCCCTTTCCACCAGCTCCTACTGCTATGTCCCAGCATATTTCAGAATTGTGCCCATTCCTCTCACAACTCAGCAATATTTAGCTATTTCATTTTGATTAATCTCAAATCACTTTGATTCTACCTAATTCCATAGGTCCTTCCTATTGCTGTACAGGCTATGTTTCTGCAGTTCCTTTATCTAAACTTGATAGCTTCGGCCTACAAAAAAGCTATTTTCTGAGCCTGCAGAAGCTTTGCTTTGTTTTGTTGTTGTTGTTGTTAGGTGCCGTCGAGGATTCTACCTAATTCCATAGGTCCTTCCTATTGCTGTACAGGCTATGTTTCTGCAGTTCCTTTATCTAAACTTGATAGCTTCGGCCTACAAAAAAGCTATTTTCTGAGCCTGCAGAAGCTTTGCTTTGTTTTGTTGTTGTTGTTGTTAGGTGCCGTCGAGTCGGTATCCGACTCATAGCGACCCTCGTAGGGTTTTCAATGGCTGAATGCTTCGGGATTGCCTTGGGAGTGGATTGCCAGGTCCTTCTCCCATTTTTGCGGTGCTGGGAATTGAACTCTGGGCCTTAGAGACTGCAGCGCAGCGCTCTACCCACTGAGCTAAGTCCCAGCCCTTGCTTTGTTTTGGAGGGACCTAATTACTCACAACTGAAGAGGGTATCCTTTAATTTCAGTCCCATGCTTCATCATATTTAGATCTTTCACAAAGACTCATAAATATCTTCTGACAGGATCAAGAGTAATTGAACTGATATCTGTTGTGTTTTAACTGGAGTACTACTACATAATCTTTCATTTTCTTTGGAAGGTTTTACCACAAAGAGAAAATATGCCAAGTGGGGTCTCACAAAGGTGTTTTGACATCAGGCTTAATAAAGCAGGAAGAATCTATTAATAAATAACGTTTGGTTAGGTTAACAAATAAAGCTCAATGTACTGGCTAGACCTTGAAGTAAATCAAATCATACATTCAGCCATGTGACTTACTAGCTTGCAGTGTCTCTTTGCAATAACCTGGCAAAGCCCAATGCAACAATGCACAAATAAAACCAGCAGATCATAAATGCATACACCTTTGGTCATGATACCTATTGTCAATGTTTTTATGCTCTACAGGTCCAACATAGTAAACAATCACTGATGCTGATCCAGAGGCATTCCATTGATAGTTTTAATCTTTGCTAAGACAATTCCGCTTATCAACACATTTACATAATGGCAGACACACTTTATAGACATACGTTCTGTCATCTCATATCCCTTATCCTATTATCTACATACAGTTGACAAGAATAAACTAGAAATAGGATAATGTGTATAAGCAGGTTAGTTTATTCAGCTAAAATGGCTTGCTTATTTGGCTGAACTGTTTTCTGATGAATTTTTTAATCTGACTCAGAAAACCTTTGGGAGTATCCAGAAATTAAAAAAGAATTGTCCTCCCTTTAAAAACAAAGAAGAAAACAAAGTGCGATGCTGCTCAACTACACTTTCCTGGATTTGGAAGTTTGCATGGTTTTAACTGAAGAGAGACTTCATGGCTACCTAGAATAGGGGAATGGTCTCAGCACAGGGAGGCCAGGAGGGAGGCTCTGGTATTTCAGCCGGCAGCATTTCTCTGGTGGTGCTATGTGCTGAAGCCAGCTTACTGCTTCACGGAGCTCTTTTCATGATTATAAGCTGATGGACAGCTGTCTGGTGTCAGTTCACCATGGCTTGCTTACTCTAGCTGCTCGGCAATCTGGAGGGACAGAAGCTCCTGCTGCCCACTATTCTGACTGGCCACATTCTTCACTTACTAATGGGTTTGGCTTAAAAGCCAGCCACCATGTGAAAAGACACAGCCATTTCCAGGCAGTGTTTTGATGAAACAACTTGTTGGGTGGGTTCAATTTCAACTCAAAGGCCTTGCCAATTACGCCCATATGCACAAATTTACACATCATGCCAGGCATTTTATTTGGTTATCATGAAAAAACCATTAGGTTGCCATTTAAATCCTATTCCAAAGCTGTAGGTTTAAAGTTACCGTTCTCCCAAGAATGAAAATATTCTATTAAAAAAATTATTTGAATTCTTCACTCTCTATGTGCTATGTGTCTGCAGTCATACCACCCTGGCATCTGGTCTCATTGAATCTCAGAAGCTAAGCAGGGTTGGGTTTGGTTAGTACCTGGAGGGGAGATTGCCTGAGAATACTCAGTGCTGCAGGCTTGAGAGAAGGACCAGCAGCCCACTCCCAAAACAATTAGCCATTGAAAACCGTATGAATAGCAGAGAAGCACTGACAACAGTGCCAGACATAGCATGGTGTGGGGGAGTGTTTCAGTTGTTGTACAAAGGGTCCTTATGAGTCGGACCTGACTCATAATCACCTAACAAGAATAACATGTACTTATGTACTTGTACTTGTATATACTATATGTATGTAGTTATGTAATTATATAAAGCTATATAGTTATAACCTCTTCATTTTCAAGTTAATGGGAACAGTGACAATGATGGAGCAATTAGGGTTTGCAGTGTTACATGACAAGATTTCTTTTTTTGAGAAAACAGGAGAGGGCATATAGAATAGTAAAAATGAAGGTAGTCTGTATCTATTGACTCTTACAAAGTACTTTACTTAAATCATCTCCTTTAATTCCACTAGTTGCCAGGTGAGGTGGTGCACACCTCTAATCTCAGTGACTCAGGAGATGGAGGTAGGAAGATTGCAAGTTCAAGGCCAGAGGCAGCTTGCATAACTTAGTGAGACACCATCTCAAAATAAAAAAGAACAATAGGGTTGGGGTGAAGCTCAGTAGTAGAGCACTTGCAAAACATGCATAAGGCCCTAGGTTCAGTACCCTAGTACCACCAATAAAAAATATTCCACCAGCCATATGATTTTGGCAATATTATCATCTGCATTGTATGTATGAGGAAATTGAGAATTAACAAATTGAGGTGCCTAGGGTCACACAGCTAGTAAGTAACAGAACTGGGGACTTGAATTTAGACACTTTGATTCCAAAGATTACATTCTTTATTATTATACTATCCTACTGTGTATATTATTAGGAAATCCAACCTTGGATGGCTGTACCACTAACCTGGAAAAATAAGACTTCCTTATAACCCTCCTATCCCTTTTCATTCATTTCTTTTTATTATATTTATTTACTTATTTAAAAATATTTTTTGAAGTACTAAGGAGTTGATTCCAGGGCATTGCACATGCTAGTCAAGTGCTCTACCACTGAGCTGTAATGCCCATTCCCTTTTGCATTTCTGTTTTAATTTTTATTTTTTCATGGTACTTATTCGGTGCCTTCTAGCTGGTGTCTGACTCATAGCAACCCTATGTACAACAGATGAAACACTATTGTCAGTGTTTCTATGCTATTCATATGGTTTTCAATGGCTGATTGTTTTTTGGGAGTGGGTTGCCGGGTCCTTCCCCCAAGCCCACAGCACCTGGTGTTCCCAGGCAGTTTCCCATCCAGGTACTATCCAGGTCAGACCCTGCTTAGCTTCAGTGATCTGACTGGATCAGGCACCACAGTGGTAGAGCTGTTGTTGTTGTTGTTGTTGTTAGGTACCGTCTAGTCGGTATCTGACTCATAGTGACCCTCATAGGGTTTTCAATGGCACACTGTTTTGGGATTGCCTTGGGAGTGGATTACCACGTCCTTCTCCCATTTTTCCGGTGCTGGGAATCGAACTCAGGACCTCAGAGACTGCAGAGCAGCGTTCTACCAACTGAGCTAAATCCCAGCCCGGTAGGGCTGTAGGCTTTGTAATACTGTTGCTGTTGTTAGGTGCCGTTGAGTAGGTATCTGCCTCATAGCGATCCTATGTACAATAGGTGAAACAGTATTGTTAGTGCTTCTCTGCTATTGAAAGGGTTTTCAGTGGCATGTGCAATACTGGGGAGGGGGGTCTGAATTTGGTACTTCAAACAGCTTTGTAAGCGTTCTGCCACTGAACTGCACCTCCAGTCCCGCCCCTTTTTTTTTTTTGTTGTTGTTGTTGTTTTTAAAATTGAGACACAGTCTGGCTAAATTATACAGGCTGCCTTCAGCCTGGAACCTTCGATCCTTCTTCCTCTGCCTCCCAAATCACAGGGATTACAGGCATAAACTACCATGCCCAGCTTTGCGTTTATTTATTTATTTATTTTGAGACAAGTTCTTGTTAAGTTGTGCAAGCTGCTTATGCCCTCAAAATTGTGATCGTCTTGCCTCAGCTTCCCAAATTGCTGGGATTATAGGCATGCAGCATGGCACTTAGAATTTTTCTTTTTTAGCCCAAGGCCTCATGTATACTATGCTAGTTCTCTCTCAATTGCACTCCCAGGCCCCCTTTTCATCCCTTTGCATTAAATTGAGTTTAGGGTTAGCCTGAATATTCAAGCTGCCTTTGTATATGATTCTCATAAACCTTAAACTAAACAAAATGTGTTTGATATTTACCCAAACATAGATTGGTATGAATAATTTTGTTCAAAAACTAAATAACACTCAAAGCCCCAACATTGAAAACTGTGCTTCTTTTGAAAAAGAGGAAAAGATGGTTGAAGAGATATTAAGCCCATCAGTAGATACGGAGTTTTGAAGGAAAGATGTGGTTTCCCGAATAGCTCGGCCTTAATTAACAGCCTGAAAAAATGGGAATGTAATGCTTTGATTAGGCCTAGCGTAAGACTTACATTATTTCATTTCTATTAAGTATCAAGGCTGGGGTTTAGTTCAGTTGGTACAGTGCTGCTCTGCACTCTCTGAGGCCCTGAATTCAAACCCCAGCACCACAAAAAATGAGAGAAGGACCAGGAAACCCATTCCCAAAGACAGCCCCAAGACACCATCAGCCATTGAAAACCCATGAATAATGGAGAAGCACTGTCATGGTGTTCGGCATGGCACAGTGTTGGGGAGTGTTTTCTTTTGTTGTACATAGGGTTGCTTTGAGTCATATCCAACTCAATGGTACCTAACCACAACAACATTAAAAAGTAACCACCTAACATTCTTTTGTTCCAAGTCTTAATCATTAGGAAATATATTCCTACTGTCAAAACACAAATGAGACATTTTCACAGACTCTCTTTTGCTTAAACTTCCATATGCACTGAACTTATTTACATATAAAATGTAGAAGGAGAGTTTACAATGACTATGTCAACCCATACAGAAATTCCGAGTTATTACTATGGGAGAAAGACCCAGCAACTCACTCCCAAAAAACAATCAGCCAAGGAAAACTCTATGTATAGCAGAGAAGCACTAAGAATGGTGTTTCACCTGTTGTATGTAGGGTCACTATGAATCAGACACCGACTTGACAGCATCTAACAACAACAACAGTTATTACTAACTCTTGTGTAAACTGACTTCTCGTGTCTCTGTACTTTACATCCCCTACAAGATTGAAACTTCTTTTGGTATTTCTTTGTTACCTTTACTTAGAGTAGTAAGTACATTGTTTTAAACATAATTCTACTTTCCGTAGGGAACAATTTATTATTCAAGTCTAAATTCTACACAAAATGTATAAACACAAATATTCATTCACAATAAGTGTGGTGCCCCAAGGTGCTATTTCTAACTCATAAGTATTTAAATATTATATTACATTATATTGTCTGTCAAGCCATACTTGCGACCACATTATTTTTATTCCTTCCAATTTACATAATATGTGAAAAGACAATGAAAGGCAAAAGTATGTTCAATTTTACTTAGCCTAAGAGGCAAGCTATGACACTCTTAGAGCACATAGGTATAAGATAGAAGAGATGTATGGCCCACTAATCCCTTTGTTTATCAGCGGACAATTCATCTATGAAGTGATTAAAAATGGGAAAAAAAGTTCCTTTGGGAAAACAATATGCAGAAAGTGCTGTTGCCTTCTAAATCCCATCTATATTCATATTCGTAGGAGAAGTTAGAGGGAAAGGAAGAATAGGAATTTCCAAGGACATCACTACGGGCTTGTGACAAAATGAATTCAATCAATCAAAAATAGACATAAATTAGTTATTTTCATTGCTTTACTTTTATTGCTAATCTGAGATATATTAACTTCATATTTTCTTAAACATTTTTTGTTATTACTGAAAATAATAAATGATCAATTTAATGTGCCTAACACTAGAATACTCATAGCCATTGCATTAGTAAGAGCCAGGTGTAGGTTTTTCTTCAGGTTTTTAAACAGATGCAGTTTTAAATTACAATTTTCTGTTAACTTTAGTTATTAATAGAAGATTTTAATTAAACAGTGTTACAGAGAGAGGAACAGATAGAATATCCAGTTTTTAGCTTGTAGCCTTATAGTATTATGGGATGTAAAGGTGTATAATAATAGATGTAAAAGCTAGATGGATTTTTTTCCCTACTTTTTTTCTAATCAGACAAAATCATCTAAACCTTGAGAGGTTCAAAAAATACTCATTAAGTCTTTTGGACCCAGGGTGTTTACAGCTGTCTTCTACAACTATTCTTATCCATCATTAAGAGTCCTGTATCTAACATTATATATACTTTTAAACTTACTTAAAATCTAATTATATTGGTTTAATAAATGTTATATGTGGAAATACACATGAAAATTCTGTCTAGTGCAATGAGAAGCCCTAATTTTTCATTAGGTAAAGCCACAGTTATAGTCTCCATTTCAAGGAAATTTAGAATCCATTTACAAGAACCAAATGGACAATATTTTAAGATGTATTATAATGCTAAACTAAAAAGTGTCTTCAAAAATAAATTGATATTGCTTTAATAGTTTAATACTTTGCATATGAACCTCTTAAGGTTAGCAGACAGTCTTTTATAGTATTTTTTGTGCTTTAAATATATTACCCCTCTGTTCTATTAAATCTACTGGAATTGTTTTCCAGTGAGTTATATAATTTTTCATCATGAGAGTTCAGAGAGTTTTCCTGTGGCTCTGTATCACTTCCTAAATACTCTGAGGAATCCAGGACACAGATGTTACTTAAGTTATTTTCTAAACTCAGCACTTTTCTAGCAATTTTTCATTGAAAAATAATATAGTTGAATTTCTTTTGGGCTGTACATATTGATTAATATGCAAATTATTTTATGGTTTTCTAAAAAAATTCATTTATTTTTCAAAGAAAAAAATCTTAAAGTCATTTTCAAAAACAAAACAGTAACATTCCAGTCCTGCAAAAGATTATTAAATATGTGCGGCTATTTCTAGGAGCTTAGGCACATTCACTAACCAGATCACTTTGTGAATTCAAAGATATGGTCAACTATCATTTATTTTAAGGGAAACATTACTTTGCTAAAAGGCAAAGGAAAATCTCAGTTGGAGTCATGTACTGAAAAACAAATGGGGCTGGGATTTATAAGAATGAGTTTCCAGGACCGGCACATACCATTGAATCTACACAACATACTGTTCTTGAGACCTGGTAAAATGAAGGTAATTATACTAAAATTTCTGGGATTGCTTTCATCTGAGACAGGCTGTGATTCTATAGAACTGATAAGGAAGTATATGGTAATCAACATGAAAATAATTCTTAAAGTGACATCACAAAATGAACTAAATTAGGAATGACTGTAAGTTATTTTTTAATATATATTAAAATTTGGACTTCAGCATTTATTTTTTGAGAATCAACTAAGAGTTTTATCTAACAGTTCCTTAACAACATACTTTCACAACCTAGGTTAAATCTAACAGTTAACATGTTGTAATCTGACATTGATTTATTTTAAACTAATTAGGCTTTGCTTAGGGCTGGGATTTGGCTTAGTTGGTAGAGCGCTGTGCTGCAGTCTCTAAGGTCCTGAGTCCAATTCCCAGCACCACAAAAATGGGAGAAGGGCCTGGCAATCCACTCCCAAGGCAATCCCAAAACATCAGCCAATGAAAACCCTATGAGGGTCACTATGAATCGGATACCAACTCGACGGCACCTAACAACAACAACAACAGGCTTTGCTTAACATTATTGATGAGGATTATAGTTATACTGTTCTATAATAATTTAAAACTACTATATGAATTGTAAACAATAAGGAAAAAGAAAGAATTTTTTAATGTTTCAATTTTTGACCCTTTTAGAAGTGTCACAACATTATTTGTAGAGCAATGTTCATTAGACCACCTATAACAAAACTAAGCAAAGGTCCCAGAGGGTGAAGTAAGTAAATATTCTCAAATGATTGTTTTAACTTGGGAAAACTATAAGGTAAGAATTTCAAGCATGAACATCAATGTATAGAAGTTTATCACTAAACAAAAAAATCTGTGCAACCATCATTTATTAATGATTCTGCCCTCCAAATTTACATATTCTGATTTCAAAACAACCAGACTGAACATAGAAAAGAATCTGCCAGAAGAGCTGGTATAAGCAGTACCAGATCCAAGGCCACTTCCCACATCTTGTCATATTTTTCTTTATCCATTTTATTTCATTTTTGGTTTCTTTCTATTATAGCCTATGATTCTACATAATTCACTTACTTGCTATGATTTCTTTATTGTTTGTATTCCCCAACAGAATGCCAGGAAAACAGAGATATTTTTGGTCTGTTTTGTTCAAGGATACATCTCAAGCTCTAGAACAGTCTGGCATATAGTAGCTATTAAGTATTTATATTTGGCTTGCTGAATAAATGAAGAAATAAAGTATGCATGGAATTGTAATGTATTCTGGTATGAATCATGACTCTCAGCTGAGATCACTGTCAATGCACAACCAATGTACACCTCTCAGGCACAAGAACAAACAAACACATATCAGGGCAGTATAGCTTAAGAAAGCTACATGGACCTTGGTTGGACATTTACTTTTTGTGTTATAAAAATCAATCTTTGCAGTGTTGGTCAGGTGTTATGAAAATGTAGCTGACATACCACAGTGCAGATGTACTCTACTCATGAAAGAAAAGCAACTAATGGAAGAGAAAAGTGAGTTACTTCAGTAAGATTATGAAGGTAGAAGAGTTTATGGTTATAAAATGTTGCCTCTGACACAATGTTATTGTTTGGTTTTAGTCAATTTGAAATTGCTGTCTAGAACTTACTAATTCAAAGACTAATGTCCTAGTGACCTATTTTATAGTAATGTGTGGTTTACATAGTTTAAGTCACATTTACACAGATATGATTATTCTAGTAGAAGCAGAAAAGATGAAATTTGCCCTATCTTTACTGTCTCAAACAATATAAGGAAATTTTGATGCACATGGTTGAGATATAGTAGAGAGAAAGAAATTAAACTAGAGAAAATTTATGTAATTTAAAAAGACTTGGCTATCTAAGAAAAATGCTACTATAAAATATAATAGCCTCATTAAATTTTTTTCTGAAGTAATATATCATAAAGGCCAATGTATTAAATTTTCATCTTGGAGTATTTTTCCTTTCATTTTAATAGAATGTCACATGCCGACATACGTGACATTTCCTCATAGTTGTAGGTCAGAAAAATAAGCTTTTTTCCTTCACAATTTTTCTTGCTCTGCCAAGTTTGCCATCATAAACCACTTTGCATTTATTACAGATAGGTATTACATTAGAAAAATGATTCAACTGTATTCCATTTCACTTGTGCAGCTAAGCAGCTTTGCATTATAAATAAGTTGGGTTAATGGGACTATGTTTGAAGCATGTGTTACTTGGACCTGAAGTTACCTAGTTGATTCTTGCTGAACTTAGAAGTCTGCAAAATGAAGGGAGAAAACCTGCTGTGAGGAGGATAGGAAAATTACTATAATCAGCATTCCTAAATTGAATGAGAATTTTTGCTCAGCAGAAACCCCTTGACTGCAAAAACTCTGAAAATATTTCCTGCTGGTAAGAATACCTGTTTGGGATGGGAGGAGTCTGAACATTCTACTTTTCTTTAGATCAAATAAATTTTATGAATGTTTGTACAGCCTTAGCAGAAATATGCTATCTTCCTTTTCAAAAAGAGAAGCAACTTGCAACCCTTTTTTTTGCCAATAATGAAAAAAGGTGATTAGGCAAGTACTCATAATTTAGTTAATGGGTCTTTTCAATTGTTTTTGAAATAGAAATCCTTTGTCTTAAAGACGAATTTCAATGTAAATAGTTTGCTTTAGTGCAGAATATGACTTTTTAGACTTATTTAACCCCCTAAAAATAAGCTTTCTATTTTGGGGGATATTTTGAAGTCAAGTTTATTTGGTTGTTATTTAGTCATGATTATATACCATCATATATTAAACTTATTAGCATTTGTTACAGAGTCTTTCTTTTGTCTTAGTTAACACTTTTTGGCCTTGATTTCACATTTTATGATATTAATATTTTAAACTCCTTTTTATTTTTATGTTTCATTTGTTTAGTACACTCACTTTCGCTTGTCTTTTCATTTCCAAATTTTTGAGTAACTTTGTTTGGGTTGTACCCTTGCATACACTTAGAATTGAGTTTTTCACTTTAGTCCAATCTAAAAGTACTTTTTTCCCCAATAAATAAATGTATTTTCTCACATTTGCTGATATAAAATATGACAAAGTTATCATAATATTTTAAATTTTCTGTCAAAGGTTTTGAGAAAGTCTGTCATTATATGGTCCATTTTCCTTGTATAATACTTGAAGCTTTCAAAAATACTTAGTAGGGCATGAAATTTATAGCCTCATATAATAATTTTGATCTTTTACATTTTCAGAAACAAGAACAACAAATTAGTAAATTGGAAAAAAAGCACAATTTTCTCT